>JAMWEH010002332.1:0-18905 GCA_024721245.1 Mitragyna speciosa
AACAACAAAGATCTGCGCTCAAAAGGGCTAATTCTTGTCAAAATATGGTGTTTGATCATTCTCTTTGTGAGCACATTTGCCGGTGGTATCTCCTCTTATTTCTATCGCTGGAACGAAAGTTTTCTACTATTGGGAACTCAATTTGCTGGAGGGGTGTTTCTTGGAACTTCTCTGATGCATTTCTTGAGCGACTCAAACTCAACTTTTGGTGATCTAACTACAAAAACTTATCCATTTTCTTTCATGTTAGCATCCGTGGGCTATCTTCTGACAATGTTTGGGGATTGCATAATTGTATTGGTGACAAAGGGTGCTGAAAAAGACAATAGAGTGAAAGTTGAAGAAGCCAGGGCATCATCTGACGGGTATGCCAAGGAAGAGGGAATAAATCACAACCCTGTCTTTATAAGGACAACATCAGCTGGGGACGCTATACTTCTCATCCTAGCTCTGTGTTTCCACTCTGTTTTTGAGGGCATTGCTGTTGGAGTAGCAGGTAAACTACCAATAATTATATATTTCGAGCAAAATGAAAAATATTTTATTGTTGGTCATTAAAATTTGCACTTATGCACAATGTTGGTGCCTTTTTTTTTTTTTTCAAATAATTTTGGTTCCCTATTCCTCTGTGTTCTAGCACTACATAAAATCTAAACATAATCTTCTGCATGCTCGAGCATTTATAGCAATTAAGCAAGTGAATGGCTTGGTATGTAGCAGTTCATTTTTATGTCACTGCTAGCTAGTTAATGTTACTAACATGATTTGAGTTGCATGGTAGCAAAAACTACAGGCGATTGACAAAAATTTTCAGCCTTTTGACACTGATACTACAAACTGATTGCGAGATTCGAGCTCTGTACTATAATGAAAAATTGTATTTCCTTATCTCCTTTCTTTCCCTCCTCGAGTCCCCAAAGACTAATCTCAACCTTGTAAGTCAACTATATTGCACTTTTAGAGATATGCACCAAAAAATATCATGCTGACGACAAGTCATTTTGAGAACCTAAAGCTAAAATAGTTCCTTCATGAAACATTGATTAGCTACCAAGTCAGATGCATGGAGAAACCTGTGGACAATTTCACTACACAAGATATTTGCTGCAATTGCAATGGGAATTGCCCTTCTAAGGATGATACCAAAGAGGCCATTTTTAACAACGGTTGCTTATTCATTTGCCTTCGCTATTTCAAGCCCGATTGGGGTAGGCATAGGCATTGCCATTGATGCCACTACTCAAGGCCGCACGGCTGATTGGATTTATGCTATCTCCATGGGACTTGCCTGCGGCGTTTTCATCTATGTTGCCATCAATCATCTCATATCCAAAGGCTTCAAGCCCCAAGCTAAACTTTATTTTGACACTCCATTTTTCAAGCTTCTTGCCGTGCTTTTAGGTGTGGGAGTGATAGCTGTTGTTATGATATGGGATTAGTTATCTCTTTCTGAATTTGGTGTTCAATGAAAAATAATAAACATGTGCATTAATATCTAATTGATTTGAAATATGCACTTGCTTTGTCCTTTTGCCATTAGCAGATATAGCTGCTTGTTTATTAATGAACAATTGGACATGCATGGTTCTTTTTCATGGAGACTTGTGGTAGCAATGAAGTGATGCAAAAGTTGTAGACAGTCAGCTTCAATACCAAAAACTTTTCTACGTGTACAGTTTGATTTTACATTGGCCATTCATTGCTTCGAGTATCACACCAATAGCTTAATGGAGCAAAAGTGAGTTTCTAGTGTACCAAGTACTATATGTATATCTACTACATGAAAGGCACATATATGTTTGTAAACTATAATCAATTTACAGACAAGAGTACTCGACAAGGTGGATAGTTTTTGCACGTACAAAACTAATAATCTGTTTAACACGATACTCTCACCGGCCATACGACTACGTTAATAATTAGCAGTAGCTAGTACTAATTACTATCTCATGACACTAGACACGGTTTGCTAATCAAGTAATCATGTGTGCATGATGGCTAAATTTGCTCCCCATGTTACTAAGATTCTATTGCAAGCATTCTTCGTCAATCTAATTAACTTCACCTTCAAAATATGAAAATTAACTTCTTGAATTATAATTGCAATTTTATGTAATTCTCTCTATTTTCATGTACTTCTCATTTCTTCTTGATCAAGCTAAGAGAGGGATGCTTTCCATTACTCATTCACTACAGATTTTTTCTCCCAGATCTTATGTTGGTTTATCGTTCTTTATCTTAATTGAAATGAGATACCAAAATGGACTTCGAATAATTACCATTTGAATATCTGATTGGTGAAAAAGGAACTTGATAACTGGCTGAGCATCGGTAAACCAAGGGTACCTATTCGGGTAAATCGTATAATTTTGGAAGAATGCTATGGTGCCTAAAGATGTAAATAGAAAATGTAAATTTTTCGTAAAGAAATTGTAAATTTTTCTAAAAGTTTATTATTCTTTACATAGCAGAGAATTGTCCATTTATTGATATTAAAATTAGATAAGTTTCTGGATAATAAGCATAACGAACGAACTCACAAACAGACTGCTAACATTCTTCACCTCCTTCAAAGAAAGAGTGTTTGGCCAAATGTCCTCTTCTCTGCGGCCCTATGCTCTAGTAGATTTGGTATTTTTGGAGTAGTAGCTATCACCAACCTACTTGGCTCATGCGTTTCTCTACCTTTGTGGGTTCTACATGGAAATGATTATTACCATGGCCATGAACGAGACTTAAATTGTAAACAAGATTTCTGGGGTGACAATTTTAGATTTGTCTTAACCAACAACAGTAACAGTTGTAAATTTTTTCAGCAGTTACATGGGCTAATAGACATAATTACAAATTTTTACAAAAAATTAGACTGATAACTTGCCGCACATGGCTATGGTAATTGCCACCTAAAATGTATGTTTAGTATAGTTGTTAGTAGTTTGACGACACCAGCAAGAAGGTATAATCAATTTCAGATGAGAATTTTGACTTGGATAACACTCCACAAGTCAGATGGAGGACCATGAAACAGTTGGTGTATCTCTATTTACAATTTTATCATGATTTTTTTTTTGGCACATTGTATTTTTGGAGAAATAAACCAAAAGAAGCTGAAAAATTTGGAAGCATCTTATTACCTAATCATCCATTCCATACACGGCCCTCTGTTGTTTATATAAGTATAGCTCTTCTTGAATCATTCCACAACCAAAAGAACCAAAAGAAAAACATTCGCCTCATTTTTGTCCACTTTTAACAAAATTACAAAAAGCAAACTCAACCATGGCTGTCTCCCTTTATTCATTATCACCAACATGCTTTCTAACCCTTTCTTTCGTCATGATCAGCTGCCTTTTGTTGTTACCCGGGGTACCAATGCCGACGAATGCAGGGGTCATAAGACAGTATAATTTTGAGGTCCATTTTTTTCGTTCATCCTAAAATGCACAGCACAACACTAATAATTCATAGTATTTCATTAATTAATTATGTTTCCCTTTTATATATTTTCTTTGTTGTTATGCAGGTAAGGTTGCAAAATGTTACAAGATTGTGCCACACAAAGAGTATGGTGACTGTAAATGGACAGTTCCCTGGCCCTCGTATTATTGCTAGAGAGGGTGACAATGTGCAAATCAAGGTGGTCAATCATGTTTCCAACAATATTAGTATTCACTGGTAAGTAACTAAGGTTAGCTGTCTCTTCATTACAACAATATCTTAGATAATTGCCTGTCCATGCATGACAAATAACAAGCCAGGCTAACGGATTTTGTCAAAATTGACAGGCATGGAATCAGGCAACTTCAGAGTGGATGGGCAGATGGCCCCTCGTACATAACTCAGTGTCCAATTCAAACTGGCCAGAGTTATGTGTACAACTTCACCATTACTGGCCAAAGAGGAACTCTGTGGTGGCATGCCCATATTTCATGGTTGAGAGCCACTGTCTATGGACCTTTCATCATCCTCCCAAAGAAAAATGTTCTTTATCCATTTGCCAAACCCCATAAAGAAGTCCCTATTCTCTTTGGTACATATCTAAACTCCAATTTCCAAAACAGGTTTACCTCAATCTCTTTGATAATCCATAACTAAAAGCTTCTTTTGTCTTTTTGCCCTTTTTCTCTGTGAATGTAAAAACAGGAGAGTAGTGGAATGCAGATCCTGAGGCTGTTATTAGCCAGGCACTTCAGACAGGAAGTGGACCAAACGTTTCAGATTCATACACCATCAATGGACTCCCTGGACCATTATCCGGCTGCTCTGCCAATGGTAATAAAAATAACCAAAAACATTCTTAGAATTATTGCATGGATTTAAGTACATTTAACTCAGTTTTTTTGCTATTGCAGAAATATTTAAGCTGAAAGTTGAGCCTGGAAAAACATATTTGCTTCGTTTGATCAATGCTGCACTCAACGATGATCTGTTTTTCAGCATAGCCAATCATACACTCACCGTAACCGAAGCAGATGCATATTATGTTAAGCCCTTTAAAACAGAGATCCTCCTTATTACCCCTGGACAAACCACCAATGTTCTCCTCGAAACTAAGCACCATTTGGCTAGTTCCACTTTTGTCATGGCAGCCAGGCCATATTTCACAGGCCAAGGCACCTTCGATAATTCCACTGTTGCTGGAATTCTTGAATATGAAAATCCAGTTGGTTCTGTTTCTGGTTCCTCTTTCACGAACACTTCAATTAAAAGCCTCCTTCCCACCCTTCCTCCAATCAATGGAACTTCATTTGTTGCGAATTTCAGCAGCAAATTCCGCAGTTTAGCCAATTCTCAGTTCCCTGCTAACGTTCCCAAAACAGTGGACAAGCAATTCTTTTTTACCGTTGGCCTAGGAAGCAACCCGTGTCCGAAAAATCAAACATGCCAAGGGCCTAATGGAAGTAAATTTGCAGCTTCCATGAACAACATCTCATTCACTCTCCCTACAACAGCACTTCTTCAATCCTACTTCTTTGGGAAATCTAACGGTGTATACACTACTGATTTTCCCAGTGCTCCTCTCATTCCATTTAACTACACAGGAACCCCACCCAACAACACTTTGGTGGCTAATGGCACTAAGGTGGTGGTTGTAAAATTCAACACTACAGTTGAAGTTGTGCTGCAGGATACCAGCATTCTTGGTGCTGAAAGTCACCCTCTTCATCTTCATGGCTATAATTTCTTTGTTGTAGGACAAGGGTTTGGAAACTTTGACCCCAACACGGATCCTGCAAAATTTAACCTTGTTGATCCTGTTGAAAGAAATACCGTTGGTGTACCATCAGGTGGATGGGTAGCTATTCGGTTCCAAGCAGACAATCCTGGTGAGTTTGTTCAAATCACATACACTATTAATAGAAAATTTTCAAGTTTGCATTACACGTCTAATATTAAAGTGTGATAAGGTGTACATTATTGTATTGCAAAAAAGTGATACCATATTTGAAATTTTCAACTTAGGTTGGACCGAATTAAGTTTGTTAATTATTATCTGTCATCATAACATTGTACCATGGTCCAAGACAAAGTGAACAATTACTGTAACATCATAATGATGGTTTTGTCTACCATCAGGTGTTTGGCTCATGCACTGCCATTTTGACGTCCATCTAAGCTGGGGGTTAAGGATGGCATGGGTAGTACTCGATGGAAAGCTCCCAAAACAGAAGCTGCCTCCGCCACCTTCTGATCTTCCCCAATGTTGACCTCTGAATATTTTACTGGTGGCTTCTTTTTTAACTTATATTATAGTACATTAATTTCTGTTTGTACTGCTCTTATCTTCCATTTTTCAAGAGGGATCAGAATTTAAAAAATCTCAGACAGCTAAAAGGTTTTGTAGTTGCTCGTTCATTTCTTCTTGTATTGTTTCATCTTGGTCATGTGTACCTTTTTCTAACTTTGTTCTTTTCGAGCGGAATGACCCAATGGTCTTGTAATGACAGCTCTTCTTTTCTGGAGCCTAATAAAGTTGATTCGTTATATCGCTGGCCGCTTTCTCTGTTAACTTGGGGGCATAGAGCCCATTTATAAAGGGGCCATGTTTCTTGCATTTTGTTTCTCGATCCATATTCCAAACCCGGGTCAATGGCAAATTTTAAACTACTAATGCGACCAAATTATTATATTACTCTAAAGAATGCTACAACACTATAAAGGTACACAGAAAATTTACAATTGGACACACAAATTTTGAAAAAGAAATATCATGTCAAGTTGACAAAATCCGTACCTATGACATGGTAATACCATCTAGCCCTTCAAGTGACTTCAAGTTAATTGCTGATAAAAAATGACAATGGAATTTAATGGTAAAATAGACTCTTATTGAAGAACAAAATTAGTAAGATGGAAAAAAATAAAGAAGAAATAGTATGATGGCAAATTGAGAAATCAAAATAGTTTTACCATAATGAGTTTTGCCCAAGTATCATAAATCATTGGAAAAAGATTTTTCTTGGAAATTTATATGTAACCATTACCCGAAAAAAAAAAAAAAAGAAATCGGATACTCAAGTCGGTTGTTCAGCTAACTCATACTTCTTCGGTCTCATTTTATATGTCACGATCAAGGTGATCATTCATTTTTGTTAATTCTTTGCTTAAGAAGACTGCATAACCGCATCTCTGTTTTCTGCGATTATATTTATTTAAGTTTTAAACTTTTTCGTTGCGTATGTCATTTTGGGGTAGGGATGTTTAGAAAGGAACATTAGAAATCTTCTAACCCACAAAATCAAGTCATTCAAGTTATATTTGGCATTTGTGGCACCAATTCTTTACCATTTACGTAGCAGGAAGCTGCAATTAGACAAAACAAGGAAAGTAACATGGACTATGTTCTGAGATTGGGATGAGCTGAGTGGTCCTGTCTCTAAAGCATTTGTCTAGTTATGAACTAGAAATCAAAGACCAATTGGAAAAGGTGATATCCCAAAAAAGCTGTGTTTCACGAAACGCATTTGTGCAACTGCTAAATTAAGATCAGTAAAACATTACAAGTTGGCACACAGTGGTTCCATATACTTGCCAGTTTCCAAATTTCATACTGACTGAGTCACTAGGTTAACTCTTGATGTGTTTAGGGGCAAAAAAAAAGGGAAAAAAATGGGGCAACCAAATATGAGGAGCTATATTCTGACTAAAATGTGACAACCCAGGTTTTTTTCGTCATCACATGCTCTAGTCGTGTCACATTTTAATATCCCCAGTCTTCTGACCCTTCTGACAGGAGCAAGCATTTTGCATTCCCAAGGCAAGTAATTTACATCTTCTTATGATTGATAGTTCCAACTGCGGATAGGGGAATCTTTTTTTCACTAATATATATGGTACCAGAAACATATGTATTCATGATTGACGTAATTTTCCAGAAGTAAAAAACAAAAGATGGTCATATACAGCTTGCCATTCGGACATTACCATGTGAAATGGGATAAAGAGGATAGTTCAGTTGTAACCAAAATCTACATAATAGGTTACATCTTACCACAATGTGCAACTTTCGAGTGCTCATTGCTTACTCTGATTTAGAGTAACATTCTGATCTAGCTAGAAATAGACTAAACAAACTGGAAATTTTACTATATATGAATTGGACTCTCGGATGGCTGAAAAACTTCTTTAGGATGCATATGAATGAACCTAAGATCCATTCGGGTATTTGTCTGGATCAATTTGTTGTCAAGAATCTCCATGCTTGTTCCTACGGAGGAGCATCGAGATGCACTGTTTTACTATGTAAAATTTTGCCTTCTGTTCTTTGGCCTTGCTATTACACTTGCGAGTGAACTCTGCACACCTTAGTGATGAGCTCCTTGGGATGGAAGACTTGGTGGGAGAACTCTTTTGTGAAGAACTTCTTGAGAGAGGAGACTTGGTGGTGAACGTGGAGCTCTTCTGTGACATACTCTTAGTCAGATATGACTTGGAGGATGAACTTGCATAGTTATTTTGATCATCCCTCGTCGACAGCTTCCATTTTTCATCCATGTAATACTCCATTACTTAGTACTACTTAACTCTCTGAAGTTGATTGATCTTCTTTTCCCTGAGTATTCCTGTACACAACTATCAGGTAACTATGTGTTAAGGGAAGGAAGGAGAGAAAGGGATTGGAAAGGCAAGGGTTGGGTGAAATGTGGGCACCTATTTATAGCAAAATGGTCAAGAGGGGAAGGAATTGAAGTGCGTGTTGACGAGTGCTTGTTTAGCAGTGTAGCAGCACATGTTGATGCCTACGTCTGTTTGTCAGGCTTCTGTCTAACTAACTGTAAGATCTATAAAACTCTATTTACTGCACCTTTGCCCCTATTCCCCTCCCATGTTGATATAGTATTTACCAACTATTTGTTTATTTCCAAGTATTTCACTTCTTTTTTGAGTTTCTGGTTCTTGAACCTGCTTCCGTAGATGAGAGATCATGGTTCGACATATCACACGAATCCGCCACGTATCGCTCGAGTCGTAACTAAAACGGAGCCTATTGTTACGATACTATTACCCGCATCATCTTTTGAACTATATTGGATACATATTACCGAGAAATTGACGATATCCACCGATATGAACGGTATGATACCGTATCGGTGAATATCGGTCGAGATTTCGGCGATATGTATCCGATATGCATCGTTATGGACTCAAAACTTAAAGACGTAAACACAACTCTCCCTACTAAAGGAAAACAAAAAGTTGAAGAATAATAATCATACACTAGAATGATCCACCAAATAATATTGTAAATTGTAGCAATTATTAAATACATGTCATACACATAAAGGCAAGGAGCATATGCCTTTTAGGTACAATGACGGGTCAATTGTATGTTCATCTCCATCGGATTTTGCGTCAACCGGGGAGGTCACAACTGGCGTAGTTTCATTCTTTCTCGTGGACTTAGGTGTTCATAATTTTGGATGTACTCATTTGACTGTTATTATCATTTAACACTAGATTTTATTAAGTGCTGAAAACATAACCTAACTCTCTGTAGTTCACACATATTCATGGGTGTTGTGTAACAAATGCCTTATTCTTACTATAATAAGCAGAGAGATGAGCATGATTTTAAACCTCTTTGTCATTTTACATGGTATTAAAAGGTATGTAAAGAAAGTAAAAATATTTTTTTACTATATTTGATAGAATTCAAGATCTACACATACATCTTGAATTTAATATTTCAATGATATTTATTATTGTTATTTTTTATTTTAGAAATTTGAGATCAATCACTTGGGCATTGCAGTTGATCAATTTATTATGGAAATTGTTATTGAGAATATGGTAAGAACGCTTGCTTCTTTATGTCTTTATATTTCGTAATATTATTTGATATGTATCTCTTTCTTTTCTTGTATTCAAGTAAACATTGCTACTTCCTTTGTATAATTTTTATTGTATTATATAAGATATAATGGTTTTATTATTATATTTAAGTGATATCATATAAAATTGATGCTAAAATCATTTATTACTAATGGTACAGGTCTACAGTTATGCAACATTACTTTATTTAAATAATTAGTGACTATTAAGTAACTATATATGACAATGTAAGTATTTAGTAAATTTGATTTGATAATTGTGTTAGTTATGCTACTTTTTATTTTTAGTAATTTTTTTAGATTTTTTAAAATTTTTTATATATTATAATGTGTGTATCACTCGATATTCAGTCGATACACTGCGACGGATGTAAAACAATCGCAACCGAGATCCGCAACCGCGAACCATGTGAGAGATCCATCAGCTTTTATGAAGGTGCTGGTCCTGTGTACGGTGCTCCATGGAAGAAACATTATTATATCATAGTAATTTCTCATGTTCGGTAATTTATTTATTTTTTTAACGTTTCAATGTGCATTAGTCACTTGCACACACGAGAAACTGTTTCGAGTGAGTAGATGGGAAATGCGAATAGGATTTAAATATTCACTGGCAGTGTTGAAATTTGATGTCCTTTGGGCTAGTTGGTCGGTGGTCGTTGGTCAATGAATCTAATTTTAGGAGCCTTGTTTGTCTGAGGATTTGCTGTGCCGTTATTCATTCCAAATGTACCAACTAAAGATGGTAACTTTCGTGTGTTTTTGCACTTTCTTGATGCCCATTTCAGGATTAAATTTTCAGTGCCACAGGTGCTTTTTCAGGTCTGTAACAAGGACTCAAAAAATGAGAAAATCCATGTTCAATCTTACTTTCAATTGCATTCATATTGGACAATATCAAACTCGGAAAAATCTACATGTAAAAATTAAATCACCTATATCTTGAGGGTTATGATTTACTCTAAAAGTATCAAATATTGAACTCCAAAACATGCTGTCTGCTTCTTTTTCTTTCTTTTTTTCCCTTCCCCACTTACTGCTCCCTGTGCTGCACTGGATTTCGCATTATTGCTTTCCAATCAGACATTTGAATCAAGAAAAGCTATAAAAGGATAAAATAGCAAAAGGAGTGGTGGGGCGAGGATTTTGGCAACATATTATTCCAGCCCATATGTCGAAATGTACGACTTATATTGTTAACTTACAGTAGATGAAAAACAAAGCCTGGCACAGTGATGGTGGTAAGGACGATAAGTTCTGTGCCTGATGAGTTGTTAGTTTGTTTTTCTATACTTGGAATTTTCCACAAGTCTACCCCATTAAAGGTATCCTATGGTACAAACTTTAATAGGCATTACCGATGTTTACCCAGGCTCCATAAAATCTCTGCTGCTAGTAAAAAAAAAAAAACCTCTCCTGCTAGTCAGTCGTTAAACTAGTATCTTGTAAACTTTTTTCTTTCAATTACACCATCTTGTGCTATTATAGTACTAGTTATTTTTTGATCATTTACACGATTTACAATAAGTAGACGGGAAAATAATTATATGGACCGGGTCTATAGATGTGGCCGTAGATTCTGTGGGCCAGAATTAATCACCTCGTCAGTTAAATGGGTCATAGGTGAGCTATAGTGTGAGCTAAAGAGAAAGTGATTGCTTGTGAACCACAGGGTCTACGACCCCAATCGTGGACTCAGTCTAGAAAAGTATTTTCCAAGTCGATAGGGAGGGGAGGGGTCGTATGAAGAAAATTCTTGTATGAATCGAATTTACGAATAGAGTTGTGGATCTCGTGATTCAGAAGTTGCCATTTCATCAGTGACCCACATGGGACCCACGTTGTGGCCCATGCAGGGCCCACTGAATTGATGAAATGGTTTCTTCTGAATATCAAGATTCAGTTGTCAAAAAAAAAAGAATATCAAGATTCATGACTTCACCCATGAACTCGATCTATCTAAACATCCCGCTGTCTGATGATGGGACCATCAGTAACCGGTGATGTGAATGAAGAATCGTCAAATGAGACAACTTTAAAGGTATCGCACCTGTTGCAAAATTTCAGTTACTTTCTTAGGCAAGTAAATTCTAGTTTATCTAAATTTGACATTATTTCTTGGTAGAAGAAAAGTCTTTAAAGATAAAATTAGAAGATATACAGATAAACCGAAAATATTTCGTTATCACTTTTTCACATATTTAACTACCAAGAAAGAATGGAAATGACGGGGTCAGTAACATTCATTCATCTATTTCATTGTCTTAGTTCTTATTTGGTAGCTAGGTTTGTTAGTATTACCAAATAGGACTCTAAAACTAAGGGTTGGAAGGAAACTTAAATGTTGTCATACTCATTAACTCGAACTGATTGCAAAAGGCGAATAAGTGCTTAGTACATATTGTTGTAATTATATATAGTGACAATTCTATGACGATAGGTTAGAACTCATGACTTAACAACTTGTGAAATTTTTAATCCCGTAAACTCGTATACTATTAGTCATAGCTAATCTAAAACTTTTTGATTATTGACATTAACTTTTCCTCAATAACATATATTTGTAAATCTGACCAAATTTGGCCATTGTTTGGAGTGGTAGTTTCCCCTAATTCCTGAATTTTTCGAGGGCATGAGCCTATGGGGGTAAATAAATTAACAGAACGGAGGATCTGCTATACTTTTAGGTAGACTAGCATATATACCATGGTTTGTAGCACTTTAAAACTTTGTCGGTGATCTTTGAGACCCAGAATTAGATTTCTTGTTCTTGAAAGAAAGCAAGCCAAACCAGTTATGTAATGATTACAAGAGGCTTGTTTTTATGCACTTGTTTTTTCTTTTAATTGTAACTTCAGCAATCATAAGCCATGACCATTTTCGTATGTCTGTTCTGCTAATTATATCCATTAGATAACATTAAGAAAACCAAGGAGAAAGCGATTAAGGTTCAAGATTTACAGCTGCACATGCAAGTGTTCGGCGATGCGGCAGTTAGAAAGTTTGAACTCTACAGTGATTTAGACCCTTAATTTGAAAATAATAGCAAGCAGTAAGCACTTTAGTTTAGTTTAGTATAATATTGAACTACCACATGAGATTATTAACTAAAATTATCGTGGTAGCATCAAGATTTTGGAGTAATAGGCTTTGACTGGTGCAGAATTAACCAATTTAGCTTTTTTTTTTTTCTGTTAAAGAAAGTGCAGTACAATGTTAAACAGCTGCCAAATCAGAAAGTTATCGAAAACAAAAAGGGGAAGTGAAAGAATTATTGTCTATCTTAATGGAATAAAGAAAGACTGCATCATCTGTATTTTCTTCTTATATTATTTAATTTAGAAATTTGCAGGACACTGGTTTTAGGCTTGTGGGGGATGGTCAATTCACATTGGTCAAACAGTGCTCGCTGATGGGTCATTTTTGACAATTTGGGAAATTGGGAAGTGGATTCACAAACTCACCAAACTGAAAGAAAGGAGGCAAGCAACCAATCTACAAAATCCTACCCAACAGTTATGGTAATTTTTAGGAGAACCCATGGGGCTTAAGAATAAGAAACTCACTCTCAACTCGTCTGATGTGGGACTTTTATTTTTTTGACAATTTAGGAAATTGAGAAGGAGATTCACAAACCCACCAAATGAAAGAAAGGAGGCAGGACAATTTGGGAAAATTGGGAAGGGGATTCACAAACTCACCTAAACTGAATCCACAGAATCCTATTCAAAAGCCATTGTAACTTTTAGAAGGACTCATAGGGCTTAAGAACAAGACAGTCACTCTCAACTCGTTCGATGTGGGACTTTTGTTTTTTTTAATGTGTCAATTTTAATGTGCTTTTCATTGTGAAGTCGCAAGTCACATGTTATTTGGTACGTACTGGAGTATTTTATATATGGAACAGTAAACTACACCTTCTCTCCTTCCTTACTTTTAGTTTCAGGGCCCGGGGCTTTTTCTTGAAAATTACTGGTCATGTGATTTTGAGCATACAAGCATTTGGAAATTGAAGTCCCACGTGGGTTAAACCGTACAATATCACTTTTTTTTTTTAAATAAAAAGTTTAGTGACAAGGGTACTAACACAATTCAATAGAAGGCAGATTTTTAGTGCATTTGTCAATTTTTTAATTGACATTAATACTCAAGTATTTTTAATTTAAAAAAAAATGCAATCTTTACCAGTTCAGTTACAACACGTTAACAACCATTACACCCATAATAGGGTAATAGTGTATAATAATGTATAAGGTCATAAACGCATCATGACTTCAAAACTCTCATATGTTAAAGACTTAAGGAAACCATTTTTCAAAAAACTTTTTAACAAATAAACAAATATTCTTTGATTTTTTTTTTGCCAAATAATAATAGAATCAATTGAATTTAATTTTGACAATATCAATTGAATCTTTAAGCAGTGAAATTTCTTTAGTGTATCAAATATAACCCATATTCCGAAGTTCTGCACATGGCCCGCGTCAAAAATGGAAGTTGGGCTGGATCGGGAGCCCTCAGGAGCGAGTCCAAGGAGCTCCCCCATCAGCTTTCTGTTATGGGCCAGCTTACCTTAGATTGGGCGTGCGTCATGATGAATAGAAAAGATTTATGTTTGATGGAATCAATCCATTGCCGCACTTTAACCCATACTAAGAATCAAATTAAAAAAAAAAAAAAAAAACCCATGAGTTCTCCTGGATTAATTAATTTTATGCATGAACGGTTGAATTTAAACGAACTCCAACAATAATAAAGAAATTTAAAGTTTGACCATCAAGTGTGTAATTATAAATGACAAAAATGGAGAAAATTGTTGCGATTTTTTTTTTTTTTGCTTTTTTGGGTCCAAAAATTAATAATCTTTTGTGTAAATGTGGCAAACACCTGCATTGAGAGTCCAAGATGAATCACTACATGAACTTGTGATTAGCTTTTCTTCTCTCTCTCTCACCTTTGTAATTGTACTTAGAAAATAAGCGAACTAATTTTGATTTTTTTTTTTTGTTGCATTAAGTCTAGAGGTAGAAATATTGATATTGCACTATTTATTATTAGCATTATGTCCCTAAACTCTAATAAGAAGAATAAATTTCAGAAGAAGCATATGTCTAATGTACAAAAATCACTTACAACAAGCTCGATCATCTGAAATCACTCACAAAAATCATCATCAGCTACATAAGTACAAAAATATCATAAGTATCCACAATGGTTTTTTTTTTTTTTTTTTAACCTTAGCCTGCAGTGCAGTGTACTCAACAACTTTAGGCTAACCGTGACTAAAACCGGCAAAAATGAAGCAAATTTATGTTAATTCCAAGTACTTTTAAGCACAAGCTTGATGACGTCTCGGAGGAGGCATGAGAAAAAGAAGCTCAAGATCAGGTGGCTGAAAGAACCCATTCTTCGGTGGCTGCCTTTTTCCTCCACCGTTATAATCATACCTCTTTTTCTTAGGCGCCGCTGGTGGCGCAGACATCACTGCAATCTGATTCTCCTGACGCCTAGGCGTCGAACACCCTTCAATTTCATCCTTCATTGACTCCATCACCACCTCTTCATATCCCACTTCCATTTTTACCATATCCATCAATCCCAAGACCAAATTCAACCTAAATTTTCCAAAAACCAGATCAGACAGACACCTTTTTTTAAATCCAACGATAAAAGAAATGGTCGAATGTTTGTTCAGTTAGCGTATGGGGCAAGTACTAAATAGTAGAGAGAGGATAGGCGTGCTGGAAGAGGTGGGCTTTTTCTGGAAGGTGCTTGTAAGTTGTGGTGGGGAGATTAACAGCTACTAGTCCACGTGTTGCGTGGACTTGATAGGTCGTCTGACGTGGAGGGACACGTGGTGAATTTAGGACCATTTGTCTGGGAGTGGGGGATTTGAATATTGCGCCATGAGATGCGCGGGAAATTCTGTGCACCACTGGTTCAAATGTAAGCCACTTGGAGAGGGTTTGATGTGGTCTTGGTGTTTTTGAGCCACAGGCTGCAACCATGAAACTTGGGATACCCTAATTCAAAAAGTAAAATTACTAAATAAATCGTATGGCTTGTCATGTGACGCATTAGAACTAATAATTTATCGTCACGCAGTGATAATAAAACACGTCTTATCTTACTCGGCGATATATGAAGTGCATCACGCGACATCTTATTATATGATGCATATAGTTCACTTAATACTTACTCCTAATTTAGACAATGGTGTCAAAGAAAAACTCTAATATCATTTGGACTACAAGCAGTAGTACCAATTTTTAGAGCAAAAAGAAGAAAATAGATGATATCTGAATTAATGTTTTCGTAATATGGTTTATAGTTTGTGATATATTTACATTCTCATAGGTATCAAAAGGAAACTCTAGTGTCGTTTGGACTACAAGCACTAGTACCAATCTTTTGGAGCTTAATATAGTGTATAATTGGTGACGTGCACTAGTAATACAGCACGTGCATTTGCACGTTGACAAGGATCTTTATGGTGCTTTCTTTGTGTATTTTAAGAAGCATGTTATTTAAATGCATAAGTAGAGGTCATGAAAATTTATTTGAAAAAAAAATTTGGCATTTTATGTAAAACCAACTGAAAAATTAAATTATAATCCCATAATGTAGTTAAATTTCCTTAAGTTATCATTTTCATTAGTACATTTCTAGATATATATAGATTTTAGTCTATTGCTTTTACTTTGTAATGTTTTTCCCTACTTTTGAAGTCTATAATTGGGATTTGATCTTCAATTCCATAGTTTTAACTTTGTTTTTGGTTCTTCAATTGGTTTTTGGTGTGCTCTTATTAATATTAGTTTCTTCTTCTCCTTTGTATGCATGTTGATAATTGATAATTTGTTGTTTTCTACTAAATCATGGAATTAGTCAAGATTTACATATATATTTTTTGTTTTAATATAAATATTTATATGCTTAATATTTTCGTATTACTTTACATTAACAAAATATAAAAGGATAAGGTGGAATACATACTTGTCCAAAAATAGGCAATCTGATCCTTTGCTAATTGATTATGATTATGTGTTAAAATAATTAATAGTACTTGTTTTAGCGACCTAATTAGGTACCAATTTTATGCTCTTCAACTTTATAGCTAATGAAACGTTATGCAGTAAAAGCTTTAAAATATTATTATAAAATAGTTTCACTAAAAAACTAAAATTTTACATAAAGATAGTAGTAGAAAAATATTGGCCCAAATGATTAAAACCATCTTTCACTATTACTATTGCAACATTTGGACTACAAGCAGTAGTACCAATTTTTAGAAGAAAATAGATGATATCTGAATTAATGTTTTCGTAATATGGTTTATAGTTTGTGATATATTTACATTCTCATAGGTATCAAAAGGAAACTCTAGTGTCGTTTGGACTACAAGCACTAGTACCAATCTTTTGGAGCTTAATATAGTGTACAATTGGTGACGTGCAATCACTAATAGAATTCAAGTGAAACTAGTAAATTTCGATCATTATGCAAGCGATAGATCTCGTATGGTGTGATTTAGTAACTAAAAAAGGTGATATATCTCGTATGGTTTGATGTAGCAGCTAAAGAGAAAAGGTATTTCAAGTACGAATATGGGTTTAAATTTATTAGAATGTGTGCATATAACCATACACGTTGCAATAGATCGAAATGGAAAAAAATGCGAAGAAATGTGTAGGTGTCTTCTTATTTTTTGTCAATACAATAATGAATTACATGTGTATCTTAAATGTTCAACATAGCCATTGGACTAACGCCGAAGTGATCAGTGGAGATCCTTAAGCTCTCCTCTTGTTATAGATTCTGAGATTAAATCTCACCTGTGACAGTTGGGGGTTTTACAAAGGAGGAGAGTTTAGGTAGATTTCGGGAAATCATACCATCAAATTGTGCATGGCAAATAATCTGAAGCTTCACCCAGTATACTATTGAAAGCGTCACCTCGCTTATGTGAGGCAATAAACATTGTAATCAAGGCTGTTCAAAAAGAATCGAAAAACTAAAAAATTGAGAAAATCGACCCGCCCCGAACCGAAAAAGGAGGGTAACCGAACCGGTTACTGACATCGGGCTAGTTCATAAATTAAGCGGGTTGAGCAGCGGTTCACATTCTTGTGAACCGGTGGGTAATCGACCTGATCCATAATGAGGGATAGTTTTGTCATTTTTGTATGTGGTATTGTTTTACTAATTCATTATTATTTTTTATTTATTTTATTATTACTACTAATTTGTACTTCTATTTCATTCTTGATTGATGAACATTTGAGTATTTATTTTATTATTTGGATGTTCATTTAACTATTTATTAAGTATTTTTTATTTTTATGGCTAATTGAAATGTGATGATGAGTTTGAAAAATTAAGCGACTATCCGTTTATTTAGTTTTTTGTTTTTTGATTGCTTTGAAAATTACAGTTTTATGATATAATTTAACTTTAAGATCATTGATATTTGTGTTATTAATGATTTAATGATGGTTTACAAGTTTTTCTTGTTTTATTTTTTATTTTAAAAATATTGGTGAATTATGATGGATCGGGTTGGGTATCCAGTCTATCTGAATCAGTTTTGCGGGTAACCGAAAGGTCGGGTACTTGCTACATGTGGACCGGTTCACGGTTCGAAATTTTGCCAAACCGGTGGACCGATTCGGTTCAAAATTTTGTTCATGGACCGAGTACTCGATCCAATCCATGAATACCCCTAATTATAATATATCAGTAATTGATAAAAAAAAAATTTGTTCAACATAAAACGATGGATACTTCTATATGTACTAGAAGATACTAAAAAAGGGCAAATCTCTGTGTTAGTGGAATGAGCTGGAAAAGTACTTCTATACTCTTTTTAACTTTATTGTAAGTAGCGTTTGATATAAAAACAAGAGTCATACAGAAGAACCAAGTAGGTTGCCTTTATTGTTAAGGGCCGATTTTTTTGGTCCACACTGGGGATATCCTAGCTTTGGAGACTATTTCTCTTGCGATTGTGTAGAGCTCGCCCCAAGATGCACAACAATATTATCTGCAGGAGCCGAATCCTAGACCGATCCCCAAACTAGGAAGACAAAGAACCATCCGATGACCCGTGCTTGGGGGTGGGGGGGCGGGGGAGCGGGCTGCTTGGTTTCTTGTAATCTATTTTTTCATCCCATCTGATGTAGTTATTTAGTTTCATACAGTTGTGCCTGTCACCCATACTTTTTTCGATTTCCTTTCTCTTAAATTGATTTTGCATCCTTATCATGTACTCGTTTAGTCCGGATTTTATATGTAATTTTGTGGCTTTACCAAATTGTCGTCGATTAATCTTGTTATTTGTGTACGAGGATCAGTTGGTATGGTGAAATTCGGCATGGACATTGAGAAACAAGTTCGTACTGGCGATTTCCTTAATTTTGACAACTTTGGGCTATCACATGGCGGATAATAGGAGTGTCTGGGCTGAGCATAGCCTATCCAAATCAGAAAACTTTGGGATTAAGGACTGATTTTATTTTTGAATCAGATGAGCCCAATCAGAAAGGGCCCAGCCCAAATTCCCAGGCAGTAGCA
>JAMWEH010001830.1:0-94890 GCA_024721245.1 Mitragyna speciosa
CTCCAGTGAAACAGAAACCTCGCAAATTCAAACCTGAAATGAGCCTCAAAATCAAAGAGCAGATAGTCAAACAATTCAATGCCCAAATCATCATTGTGTCTCACTATCCCATTTGGCTATCAAATATGGTTCCGGTTCCCAAAAAGTCTGGTGAAGTGGCAAGTATGTGTAGATTATCGAGATTTAAACAAAGCCAGTCCAAAGGATGACTTTCCTTTGCCTAACATTCACATCCTGTTGGACAATACCGCTGGGCATGAAATGGATTCATTTATTGATTGTTTCGCTGGATATCATCAACTTTTGGTCGCAGAGGAAGATCGAGAAAAGACGGCATTCATGACTCCGTGGGGAATATTTTGTTACAGAGTTATGCCCTTTAGATTGAAAAATGCTGGGGCCACCTATCAAAGGACTATGACTACACTGTTTCATGACATGATACACAAGGAGATAGAAGTTTACGTGGATGACATTATAGTCAAGTCCAAAAGAGCAGAGAACCATTTGGGAGATTTGAGAAAATTGTTTGAAAGATTAAGAAGGTATAATCTGAAACTGAATCCTGCAAAATGTGCTTTCGGGTCTCCTGCTGGCAAGTTACTAGGTTTCATTGTCAGTAAGAAGGGTATTGAAGTAGATCCTGCCAAGATAAAGGCCATACGAGAAATGCCAGTACCAAAGACGCAGAAAGATGTGAAGAGTTTTTTGGGAAAGCTTAATTTCATCGGCAGATTTATTGCTCAGTTGACTCTCACTTGTGAACCCTTGTTCAAGTTGTTAAGAAAAAATACCCCAATGAAGTGGAATGGAGATTGTCAGCGGGTTTTTGATAAAATCAAAGATTATCTGTTGAATCCTCCTGTGTTAGTACCGTCGAAGCCAAGTCGGCCACTTATCATGTACCTCTCAGTGTTGGATGGAGCCATGGGTTGTGTTCTCGGTCAACATGATGATTCAGGAAAAAAGGAACAGGCAATCTATTATCTGAGCAAGAAATTTACTGTCTATGAGGCGAATTATTCATTTTTGGAAAGATTGTGTTGTGCATTGGCTTGGACTGTTCAAAAATTGAGACATTATCTCCTTGACCATACCACCTATCTCATATCTCGATCTGACCCGTTGAGGTATTTGCTTGAGAAACCGATGCCCACTGGACGCATGGCTAAGTGGCAAATGATTCTCAGTGAATTTGATATTGTGTTCACAACTCAAAAGGCAGTCAAGGGCCAAGTAATTGCCGATCACTTGGCGGAGAACCCTTTGCAAGATGATTACGAGCCATTGAATACTTATTTCCCTGATGAAGAAATTTTGTTTGTAGGGACAGCTGAGGATATTAATGAGGAATCTTCGGGATGGAGATTGTTCTTTGATGGTGCTTCAAACTCTTTTGGAGCTGGAATTGGGGCAGTCCTAGTGTCACCCGAAGGAAAACATTACCCTGCTACTGCCAAACTGAAATTTGCCTGCACTAATAACATGGCAGAGTATGAAGCTTGCATTCTTGGTTTGAAGATGGCGTTGGATATGGATATCAAGGATTTGACAGCATTTAGTGATTCTGATTTACTAGTTCATCAAACATTGGGAAAATGGATGACTCGGGATTCTAAAATAATTCCATATCATTGTTGTTTGCTCACTTTGGCTCGACAGTTCAGAACTTTGGAATTCATACATATCGCGCGTACCCGAAATGTCTTTGCAGATGCCTTGGCAACTTTGTCTTCCATGATCTCTCATCCCGATGGTACTATAATTGAACCCATTTTCGTTAAGATTCAAGAGGAACCAGCGCACTGTCTGCGCATTGAACAAGAAGCTGACGGCTTTCCTTGGTTTCATGATCTGAAAGAATATTTGAAAAATAGATTTTATCCTCCGGGTGCCAATACTGCGGCCAAGAATTTTCTTCGAAGGATGTCTATGAGATTTTTTCTGAATGGAGAAGTCCTGTACAAAAGGTCAAGTGATTTGGGTTTATTGAGATGCGTTGACGAGAAGGAAGCTGAATATTTGATGAAGGAGATCCACAGTGGCGTATGTGGGCCGCATATGAACGGGCACTTATTGGCAAAGAAAATCATGAGGACGGGATATTTCTGGCTTACCATGGAGCATGACTGTGTTGAGTTCGTCAGAAAATGTGTTAAATGTCAATTACATGGCGATGTGATACACGCACCTCCTTCGGAGCTCCACAGTATGACTGCTCCTTGGCCTTGTTCAATGTGGGGAATGGATGTGATTGGAACTATCGATCCTCCTGCTTCGAATGGTCATCGATTTATCCTGGTGGCGATAGAGTACTTCACTAAATGGGTCGAAGCCGAGTCTTACAGGCACGTGACTAAGAAAGTGGTAGCTGATTTTCTGAGAAATCACATTATCTGTCGTTTTGGGATACCAGAGACATTGATTACGGATAACGCGAAGAATCTCAACAATGACGTGGTAGATGGGTTGTGTGAGCAGTTCAAGATCAAGCATCGAAACTCTGCCATTTATAGACCTCAGATGAATGGAGCTGTAGAGGCTGCCAATAAGAATTTGAAGAAGATCATCCGGAAGATGACGGACACGCATCGAGATTGGCA
Organism: Mitragyna speciosa; assembly: GCA_024721245.1. Classification (NCBI taxonomy): domain Eukaryota; kingdom Viridiplantae; phylum Streptophyta; class Magnoliopsida; order Gentianales; family Rubiaceae; genus Mitragyna; species Mitragyna speciosa. The sequence goes on from JAMWEH010001830.1 coordinate 2,604, forward strand.
TGAGAAGTTGCCTTATGCATTGTTGGCATACAGAACTGCTATAAGAACTTCTACTGGGGTGACCCCATATTCCCTTATGTACGGGATGGAAGCAGTATTGCCAGCGGAAGTTGAGATTCCTTCTCTGCGTATATTGATGGAAGCTCAATTAGAGGAAGCTGAATGGGTCAAGGAACGTCATGAGCAGTTGGCATTGATTGATGAAAAGCGATTGAATGCTATTTGCCATGGGCAGTGTTACCAAAGGCGAATGGCCCGTGCCTATCAGAAGAAGGTCAAGCCCCGTCAATTTGAAATAGGAGACAAAGTTCTGAAGCGAATTCTTCCAATCCAGGAGGAGGCAAAAGGAAAATTCGCTCCAAATTGGCAAGGTCCATTCATTGTCAAGAAAGTGTTATCAGGAGGGGGCCTTGTCCTGGCCGAAATGGATGGTCAGGTCTTTCCCCAAATCATTAATTCAGACATGGTAAAAAGGTTTTATATTTGATTTCGTAAATTTTCTTTCAAATAATTTTTATTGCAAGAAGAAGATGGGCTAAAGGCGGGCCTTTTTTCTTTTCCATAAAACAATTCTTTACCCTCGTTCTCCCCTTTGAGCTTTCAGAATTTATAATTTCGTTTGGCAACCCACTTGAAAGTCGCATCCCACACCCAGATAACTTTTTGCACTAAATTTATCCCACATTTGAAGCAAATTCTTTGTCTTGATTTTTATCCCATACTGGGGCGAAAAAAAAAAAAAAAACTGAAGCAAATCTTGTTTGGGAAAGGGAAGGAGAGCCCCAAAAGCAAATGACAATGTTAGAATAGATTTTCTTAAGGAAAAACGATTGGTCAATACTGGGATAAAACTTTTGCAAGTGCGACCTCAAGACAAATCAGCTCCCTCCCAAAGTCTGCTTTCCAACCTTAACATTTCTGACACCTCACCTGACCTCATTACAAAAGCCGAGAATGTTACCGACCTCCATCTTTATCTTGCAATAATTTTTAGAACGGAAATTTGCAAATCAAAATGGCATATGATGTTAATATATCTATCCCGAATCATCAAGGGAAGATTGTCTTACTGATGCCAAATTTCTGAATACTAGTCTGTTTTAATGATAAGGGAAAGATTGTCCAGAACTTGAATGTCGTTTGCTTTCATCCTACACAACAAAGGTGAAAACCCGAAAGGGCGCCTCCGAAAAAAAAAAAAAAAAAAGAGAAAAAAAAAGAAGAAAAAAAGGGGGTGGGGGACACCACAGTGAAAACCCGAAAGGGCGCTGTGGTTGGGAATTGCAGTTAAAGACTAGCAGGCGAAGAAGTCAGGATACAGGCATTGGATTTGAGTTTGTTGAAAGCTGGTAACTATAGTTACTTGAGATTTTTCTTCGGCATTGATCGTCTGGTGACTTTCAGAGTTCGAACAAGACGACATCTAAAGGATCATAATGGCAGTTGTTTCAGGGCTGTTCCCTGAAAATTCATTTCTCCAACCAAGCGTAACGGTTTCTATTTAGTATCTATTTATTTATTTTCTGTAGTTAAAAATTTTTTTGCATGTACTTTATTTATAAAAAAAAAAAAAAAAGTTCGTACATTACTGCATTTGAAATATTTTAACAAATTCATGTTTTGAAATTTTGACGTTTGATTTATGGAATAAAAGACAATGGCAATCCTAAAGTTATCGAAAATCAGAAGTATACACCGATTGAGCAATTATTCGGGGCACTGGAGCTAAGCCGCGAATCAGAATTCATTGAATGCGGAGAACTCGCGGGACATGAAAGCAAGAAGTCGTATCAAAGATTCAAAAGGGCAATACTCATGTTTATATGTACCAGTTGATGTGAAGGGATTGTCAGGTGGTGGCATTGTTTTTTTGACAATTATATCTGCTTTCTCTATTTTGCAGATGAAGTTACATCACCGTCATTGAGGGTCTTTATTGAAAATTTAAACTGGGGCAAATTTTTTGAGAAAAAATTTGATTTTTCATTGATTATGATGCTTTGAGTTTAAAGCAAAATGTTGCGAAAGATTGATTACACTGGGGCAAATTTTTTTGAGAAAAATTTGATTTTCGAAGTTGATTATGATGTTCGAGCTTAAGACAAAATTAATTTACATTGGGACAAGTTCAAAAGAAGACAATGAATTGATTTCATTTGATTTATATTGAGACAAATTTTTCTAAAAAAAAAAATAAAAATAAAAAAAAAGAGATTGATTGCAAGTGAATTTTCGTGTCACACAAGTCTCAAATTTGAAAACAGGATCTTGAATTCATTTGATTCCACCCAAAAAAATAAATAAATAAATAAATAAATAAATTTAAAAAAAAATTTTTTAAAAAAAAAAAAAAAATTTTAGAAAAATTTTTGACAATTTTATTGATTTGTATGATATATTTGACAGTTGTTTTAAGTTTATTACGTTCTCAAGTTTGGCAGCCCAAACTTTGCATTCATCAACCTTGGCAGCCCAAGGTTATGCATCCGTCCAGCAGCCTGGTCGGCATATTTTATTTATGTTTCAAGTCTGGCAGCTCAGACACTGCATTTATGATTCCTGACAACCCAGGATCATTTATTTACTTTCTCAAGTTGGCAGCCCAACTTTGCATTCATCAACCTTGGCAGCCCAAGGTCATGCATCCCACCAGCAGCCTGGTCGGCATCTTTTATTTATGTTTCAAGTCTGGCAGCCCAAACTTTGCATTCATCAACCTTGGCAGCCCAAGGTCATGCATCCGTCCAGCAGCCTAGTCGGCATCTTTTATTTATGTTTCAAGTCTGGTAGCCCAGACACTGCGTTTATGACTCCTGGCAGCCCAGGATCATTATTTCCGTTTCAAGTTTGGCAGCCCAAACTTTGCATTCATTAACCTTGGCAACCCAAGGTCATGCATCTGTCCAGCAGCCTGGTCGGCATATTTTATTTATGTTTCCAAGTCTGGCAGCCCAGACATTGCATTAATGACTCCTGGCAGCCCAGGATCATTTATTTCCGTTCCAAGTCTGGCAGCCCAGACCTCGCATTTGATGACTCTTGGCAGCCCAGGATCATTTATTTCCGTTTCAAGTTTGGCAGCCCAAACTTTGCATTCATCAACCTTGGCAGCCCAAGGTCATGCATTCGCCTAGCAGCCTGGTCGGCATCAGTTTATTTATGTTTCCAAGTCTGGCAGCCCAGACCTTGCATTTGATGACTCCTGGCAGCCCAGGATCATTTATTTCTGTTTCAAGTTGGCAGCCCAACTTTGCATTCATCAACCTTGGCAGCCCAAGGTCATGCATCCGCCCAGCAGCCTGGTCGGCATATTTTATTTATGTTTCCAAGTCTGGCAGCCCAGACCTTGCATTTTATGACTCCTGGCAGCCCGGGATCATTTTTTCCGTTTCAAGTTGGCAGCCCAACTTTGCATTCATACCGCCTCGCCAACCGAAGGTCATGCGCCTGTCCAACAGCTTGGTCGGCATTTGTTTATTTACATTTTTAAGTCGGATAATCCAAACATTGCATCTAACTCATCAATATTAATTTTGTCCAGCAGATTGGAATTATTTTATTTTTGTCTATTAGTTTAAGCACTTTATTAGGTCTTGCAGTTTATCGCTTTATGTTATCTTTATTCAGCAGTTCGAATATTACGTTTTCTTCTCCATTTCTAAAAAAAAAAAAAAAAAAAAATTTGAATGCTTGTGTTACCAATTATAGTTATGTTATCACTCGCATCAACAGTTTACTTGTATTCGAACTACGTTCTGACCTGATTCCCTTGTGTGGAATACGTAGGCAGCTCTTGGAGAGTTCGGTCATTTTCTCACTCTTTCATTTGTGTACATTCTTACATCTGGTATGTTTAGATATTTATCTTTGCTTTAGTGTTTAAGTGAGTCAAAATTTGGTTTCGTCTACGTCTTTGTCTGGAACCTCTTTGAGCTTCCGACAAAGAGGGGCAAGCTGTAGACACCAAATTTTGACACACCTTTTATAAAAGTATGCGTATTACTTTATTTAGGGGTTATTGCGATTTTCAGGGGCTAATTATAATATTTGTGTATATTACGTCTAATTTGTCGTTATCAGGGACAAAATGATAATTTCACCATGTAAATATTAGTTTATTTTATTTTATTTCCTAAATACAGGATTTTACTATTTTTATCATTATTTATGATTTTAATGATTTTTAGGAGTCATTCATCATTTATTTAAAATTTTAGCATTTTTAATTCAACGGCACGTTTTCCAATGCGCCATTTTTATGAGAATTTTCAAGTGAAAAATTTTATACATGCATTTCGAATACTCATAAATTTTCTGTAAAAATCTCATAATTTTTAGAGGTCGTTTAGTATCTGTTTAATTTTTATCTTTTGTTTATTAAGGGCACGTTTCCCAAGAATGCGTTAATCTTAAAATTTTGAGTGAAAAATTATACTATATAGGTGTATGTGATAATGTATGTTGTGTAAGATTTTTGTGATGTCATTTATTAATTTTCATAAATTTTATAATTTTTGCCATATTTAGGTCACGTTTTCCAATGCACTTTTTATTTAAGATTTTCTTTATGAGAATTTTGTCTATGAGCATTTTATAAATTTTGTGTAAAAAAAATATATATATATATATATATATTTTTTGTTAAGACCATTTAGTATTTATTTAAGTTGTATTTTTCTAATGTTGAACTAACCTTTAATTTGTTACACTAAATTTTATCTTTTCCTTCTTATAATATTGTATTCCACTTTTCTTTTATTTTTATTTATAATAATAAAAAAAATTCAAGTAGTCTTATTTTATTTTATTTTCATTTTCTTTATTTTCTCTTTTCTGCTTAAAAAAAAAAAAAGAACTGAATGGAACAGCAGCAGCAAGCTGCTGCTGCTGTTGCTTCTGCAGAGTTTCTGCAAACTCCATCCCATGGCCATCCCTCTTCTCATCATCACCCCCAATTTGCACTCAACCTACCAGATTTTGGGGGATTTTGTTTTGATTCACCATCCCCTCTTTCTCTTCCTCTTCACAGACACACACCAGTTCACATCTGCACCATCTCACTCACACGACTCCCATTTTTTTTTCCCTTCACCATTTTGCACACACTCACTTCTCTGCCTCACGTTCCCCTCCCCTACAGAACACACGCACAACACACACTCACCCCTCTCACGCCTCACTCACAGCATACAACCAGACACACACAACAGATCACTCTCCCTCACACTCTTCTCCTTCTCGGCTTCCTCACTCTCTCTGCTTTCTCTTGCAGCAATCACACAAACGCCCCTCCACAAAACTCACTACACACATCACACACCTGCACTCTCCATCTCCCAGCTCCAAAACATACATTCAAGAACACACGAGACACACAGAACACACATTCAAACCCACACCTGCACTCTCACTCACATTCACTCTCAGATACAAAAACTCACTCACAACACACACTCGGCCTCCCCTTCCCTCCACCAGACACACACACAGGCACACCACCAGACATACACACTGGCACGCACACAACTCACACACAATTCTCTTCCCTCTCGTTTTTTTTTTCCTTTGCACAAGCAAGCACCACAAACACAGGCCTGCAAACACACACATCACACACAATCAGTTCACTCACGCACCATAACACACCTTGCACACACTCACAGAAACAAAAACATCAAACTCACACAACACACGCATCACACCACAGGCACAAACACACCTGCACATTTACACACTCCATCACACCACATCACACACACACACCAATTCACCAGCAGCACGAACACACTAGCCACCCACACCTGCAAACCATCCACAGAAACACACACAAAAACCTGCAAAATACAAAAAAAAAAAAAAGAGGGGGGGGCACAACAACAACAACGGCAACAACAGTCAACACCAGGGACGCCACCGGAAACCACCATCCTCACCATTTCTCTCCCCCGAAATCAGGTAAAGCTCTTGACTATTCCTTTAATTTGGTCCTATAAATTGTCTAATGTGTGAAAATTTTGGGTGCCCTCGGTAGATATAGGATGATTTGAACATAGAAGGGTGGGAATTTGGATTGTTTAATAGTAAAAAAAAAAAAAAAAAAGGGGAAATCGAAAACAGAGAAAGAAATAGAGAGTGAGAGTCGAAAAAAAAAAAAAAAAGGGACCGAGAGAAGAGAGCTCCGGCGAGGGAAGAGAGAGAGAGAGAGAGAGAGAGACCAGTGAGAGAGAGAGAGGACCGGAAGAGAGAATCGGAGAGGGAAGGAGACGGACCAGGGGGGAGAAGAACACAATCGGGAAAGAAAGAAGAGAGAAAAGAAGGAGAAAAGAAGAAGAGAAAGAAGAAAGAAAGAAAAAGAAAAGAGGAAAAGAGAAATCAGGAAGAGAGAAAAGAAAAAGAAAAAAAAAAAAAAGAAGGGGAAACTAAAACCGACGAAAAAAAAAAAAAAAAGAAAACGAAAATCGGTTTAAAAAAAAAAAAATTGTTAAGCAAAACTACGTCGTTTCGGCATGAAACGACGTAGTTTTGACTAGTTGCTTTTATTTATTTATTTTTTATTATTATTTTAGCAGATCATGTATTTGCGTTTTGCCCCCTTAAGTTTTAATTATTTGATTATTCCTGTTAATACTTTTAGTTTATTTCAATTAAGTCCTTATTTATTTAAGTTAACCCCCTAGAATTTGTAGTTCCTTTCAATTATGTCCAGAATAATTGCAATTTAGTTTTAAACTTGCTGGAAATTATATTTTTTCCCTTTAGCTTGTCAGAAATTGCGATTTTAGTCCCTCATGTCTGCTGAAATTACATTTTTATCCCTGAATGTTGCTGGAAACTATGATTTAGTCACTTATGTTTGCTGGAATTGTATTTTAGCCCCTAGATGTTGCTGAAAATTATAAATTTGGCCCCTCTTGTTGCTGAAACTTGTATTTTTGCCCCCAAACCTTGCTGGAATTTCATTTTTGCCATTATATTTTGCTGGAATTACTTTGTTGCCCTCCAATATTGCTGGAATTTATATTTTTGCTCCCTCAAGTAGCTAGAACTTGAATTTTAGCCTTGAATGTTGCTGGAATTGTATTCTTTACTCTCCAAGTTTGCTGGAATTATATTTTTAGCTTTAAGTATTGCTGGAATTTTTGTTTTTGGGTATTATAGTTGCTGAAAATTATGTTTTAGCTTTAAATTCGTTGTAAACTATGCCATTACCGTAAGTAGGGTTTAAAATTATAATTTTACCTTTTTATTTGTTGCAAATTACATTTTTCACTTTAGAATATTGCTTAAATTTTCACTTTTAATCCAAATCTTATAATATTTTATTTTTGCCAAAAAGGTATTAATTAAAATTAGTTAAGTCCTCAAAGCTTTAAATTATTTCTTTTTACATTTTCTTTATTTATTTTTATCAAACTTATAATTAATGTTCTAAAATTGGGTCTTGTTAGTCTAATTAATGTTCAAATTAGTTTCTCTATTTTCCTTTTAGTTATTTTAATAATTCTTATTTGAGGTGTTAAAATTTCAATGTATGTATTATTATGTTTTATCCTTCTATTATTATTATTATTATTATTATTATTATTATTATTATTATTTATTTTATTTTTATTTTTATTTTTATTTTATTTTTGCTGTTTTGCTTTATTTATCTATTTGCTTATCTATTTTTTTTGACTTAAACAATTTTCATTTTTCTTCCTAAATAATTAATTATTATTATCATTATTTTCTTTCTCTTATTTTGCTCATTATTGCTATGATTGTTTGAATTATCGTAGTAAGTTCATAGTGATCGGTAGAAAATTATTCAATTAGTGATTGATTTATTAAATAGTGGTAATTTTGACATGTTTGTTCATTTTAGTAGCAATTTATATCGGGTGTACGAATGAGAGGTACCTCGATTACCCTTCCAATGTCTCTTTATGTGCTCATATGTGCTCCTATGTGTTTTTCTATATGTTTTTTTTTATGTATGTCTTTTCTATAATTTTTATTCATGTGTGAGTATTTAGTTATGTCATATTATTTACTTGAATTTAATTTGTAATTATTCAAAGAAATGTAATAGATAGGTAATATTCTTTTTAGCAAAATTTTTTGTATTTAGATAGTTAATGTAATAGATAGTTTATGTTTTATCTATTTAATCAAAGCCTATGTATTTAGATAGAAAATGTAATAGATAGGCTAGATAGGTTACCTTTTACTTTTATTTTTTAGATTGTAATTAGGTTTTCCTCCGGTGTAATAGTTAGGGCTTTGTGTCATATGTGTGCTATGTGCTTATGTGTTTTATTTGCTTTCTTTAGGACTTTGCATTTAGAATATCATGTTTATGTGTTATGTGCTCCTATGTGCTATTATTTGCTTTTATGTGATTACTGCTTTAATACATGCTTTATTTATTTTCTTGCTTTAATTATATATGTGTATCGTCGCCACACTAGTCCAAAGCTAGTTGTGGTTAATTCCGGTTTCTTCGCTAGTCCAACGCTAGCGGAGAACTTATAGAAAATAGGCTAGTCCAATGCTAAGCCTTTAGGTCATTTTAGCATTAGGAACATTTTTCGTATGCATTTCATGACATTTCACACACATTTTATCTTTTAGGCTTTTTCCCATTTTCTATGAGTTTTTTTTATATATACTTTACAACTTATTACTTATTTTAACATCTATTTGGTGCATAACATTTAGATTTCACCACACATAGAACCTTAGGTCATTTGTGTGATTTGACTAGAAATAGTCATCTACTCACGTGGGAAGCGATGGCGTACATGTCGTTCCCCCCTCCGTGAGTAGAAACAGTTAGTCACGAGTTTATTAGTCCCCCGTACCCGTTATGTTGCATTCCTACTCTCTTTGATCATTTACTACCTATATTACTATTTTCCTTTTCTTTTGCATTCCATTTTGCATTCATACTCGTGACTCCATCGAGGTCTAGATTCGGGTTACGCAATTAATGCGATAATTCCGACCAAACCTCGGTGGAACATTTCGTCCCTTATCGATACCCATTTTTAGGACTAGACTTGCATTCATATAGCTGCATCCAAATGTGATAAAATCGTAGGGTTATATTAGGAAAATTTAGACTAAACCTCGCAACTAGTTTCGGCTAGGTTGAAAGGGTGCCTTAGGCGCAAGCCTTTGCCTTCCCTTTCTTCAACTGTGACTCCCGAACCTTTTTCTCTTGTTTTTCAAAGACTTGGAGTCGTCTAAAAGGGTTTTTTTCTTGTTTTTCCTATATTTTTCCAAAAATTATTTTTTAAAATAAATCATTCCCAAAACTTTTACCTTTCATAAAATATTTCGGGTGACTTGGTACACCAAAACTCAATACCAAGTGGCGACTCCTTTTTTTACTAAAAACCCTTTTTAGACTCTATTTTTCGGGCCCAAAAACCGTCGCATTTCAAAAAGTCCCATTTTAGGCCCTTTTTCTTTTATTTTAAAAATAAAAGCATTTGTTTGTCACATTTTCATCGAATCATCCTTTACAAAGCATTTTCTAAAAAAATTATTTTTACAAAAATTTACACTCTCTTTTTCCAATAACACAACCACATTTAATTCTTCCCTTTTCCCTTTTCCCGACATCTTTACACTTTCTATTTATTTTCGAAAAATGGGGCGCGACAATAGGGATGAATGCAGTGGCTTTGGATAGCGAATGAGATGAAATGATGTTGAAGATCGCAGCAACTATGAGGTAGAGAGGAGAAAAAATGGTGTAGAGAGAAGAAGTTGAATATGGAGGAGTGAGAGAAAATGGGGCTAAGTGTAAGAGGAACAAATCGCTGTGATAAGAAAAAATATCCTTGAGTTAAAAATATGTTTTAAAAAAAGAAAGGACTTTTTTTTTTTTTTTTTCAAAAGTGGAACATAAGCGTTGGCCGCTTATAAATTGCTGGGAATGCCCATATATCCTATAGTGAGCTCAATTCTTTTGCGCTTGCAGAAGTTATTATATAGATTTTATCAATCAGAGCTGAATTCAAATGGAAAACATATCATATGCTGCCATAAATTGAGTTCATGTAATAATTTTTTACGTATTGTACTGTAGCTACTACCAGAGAGCTAATTAATTATTTCAATTTTTTTTTTAAAAGAAGTGCTATAACTATGCAAATGAAAAATATATGCACTATCAAAAGGATTAATTTATTGATAAAGCATGAAAACATTAGTAGAGCACTCAAGCAAATGCTCATTCATGTCTTATTTATTTTACATACAACACTCAGACCACATCTTTTACACATAGATAACAAAGTTACAGAAAGACGATCAACATTATGCAAATGATTTATGGCCACCGATTTTTGAGTCACATATATATTGCTTTAATTTTTAATGTTGTCATGGAATCCAGCATCAGGAACTTCATCAGCATTGAGACAGCACCGGATGCATCCATGAGGGCATCTGCGGCAGCATCTGCAGTTTCTTCTTCGACATACCTGATCAACGCCACCGGTGTCAACATGGCCATTTACTTGATTTCCATACTTGGCGTCCTCAACACCATCAGTCGTGCTTTCTTGACCTGTAACAAAACAAAAGTTAGACAATAGGACAAGAATCTCAATTAAACAATCCTTTTAGTCGACATGCATGCACACCCTGAATCTTATTCATTCCCCACCCTCCTCTTACAGATTCATTTGAGTGAGTAGACACATCAAATAACGAAGGGGGAAAAAAAAAAAAAGAAACACTATAAAAGAATAGCTAGGCACCCGCAGCATGCCACCTCAGAGCAAATGAGGAGTAGAAGGACACTGAAGAGGAGAAATAAACATTTTGAGGAAGCCATTTTGCTCAGAGTCTTACTCAAATCTCTTCACACTGTATGATAAGTTCAATCTAAGGACTACTTATTTATAAGAGTTGGAGGACCTTGTTGGGGAATAGCTACTAAGCAGACTTTTCAATGTTAGGAAAATTCGTGCGTCATTTTTTCTTGCGTCATGCATGACACTCTTTACTGGAGATTCCTAGGTGCACTGAATCATAAATCCTGTAGTCTAAAAGAATATTCATATAAGTATAATGATGCATGTTAACATAAGAAAGTGATGTAAGAATATTTATGTGACTTTATTTTAAACCATACGAGCCCACAAGTAGGACCAGGACCGGATCCATTTGAAAATTTTACCTCTTTATCCTTCTTCTCCATGATGAAAATTCTCACCTCAATTGTCTTTTTCCTTGTCCATTGATAGATACTAACAATTGCATAATTTGCATTTGATTTTTACAAGATTCCCTTCAATTGCAATCTGATTTCATATGGTCATAATGCGTCCATTTGTCCCTCTTTAGATAATGTTCTATTTTCACGATCTTCATGTGCCACATCTCAATTATTCTGATTGGGAAAAAAAGAGAGGAATGCCATAGATTTGTGCTTAAGATGGTCACACAGAGCATATCTTATCTCAACGGAGATGATTACATTACGAACTCGTGCCAGTTATCCTTCATGACTTATTTGCAATTCTTTGGTCCGAAATCCAAGTTATTCCAATGCAAAGTTCCTTTAAATTTCTAGGATGGAACTAAAAATTGATAGTGCATGAATGATCCTTCTGAAGTTTATGAGCTAAACTTGGAAAATTGCAGACTGATGTGAATCAAAAAGAGCAGATGAACAAGTGTAAGCAAATGTACAGGATTAACAAGTCTGGCCTTGTTAAAGGTCAATTGCCTTGGCCTTCTGTTTCTAAGTCGACATAAGTCATCAGTTGTAACTCATACTCTTATCTAGATCTAAGTACACATTAGAAAAATCTACATCAATAAGTTACAATCTTTTGATGCATCAATTTAGCTTGAACTCTTTTTTTTTTTTTTAATTTATTGACCATCAGGAAACCAAATATCAGTAACAATTTTTTGTTTTCACATGGAATTATAAGTCTAAATAATCTCAGATACACTTGATGGAAATTCAGCAATACCGACTGCATGGAAACCATCTAGTCGCATTATCATATGCTATACATATGCACTAGGAATGAGAAACGCGGTCTCGAAACCATCTAATTTAGTTGCATTACCATATGTTATACATATGCACTAAGGATGCGAAAGGAGGTCTGTTTGCTGTCATCATGAATCATGGAATCAGGCTATATGCTCCATTGCTCTCTGTGTGTGTATCTGTGTGTGTACGTTCATAAGTAAATATACAGACATACATACATATACGTCTGTATGTATATGTGTATGTACATATGCTTGTGTGTGTGTGTGAACACACAGACACAGACACAACATATGAAAGCTTGTTGTGATTTGAAATAGAGTAATTAATATCATCTATGTAAAAAGAAGGGACGGAAGAAGCTCCATATGTATGTGTGTTTGTGTCTATGTGTGTGATTTGAAATAGAGTAATTAATATTATCTCTGTAAAAGGAAAAGGGCGAAGAAACTCCACACACACAAACACACATACATAGAAGCTTGTTGTACATTTTTCACAAAAAATTTAAGGAGAACAAAGTCTAATATTTACGAAAATATTGAACAACTTCTAACGTCTAAGGTGGTTGCTTCTATTTTTCTTTAGTTAAAGTGTATCGTCGCCGCTGTTTGGATATACATAAGCTATACTAAAAGAAATGAAAGACTTTAATATTGGAAATCAAATATTTTTGGGAAATATATCTCATAGATACAGATTTAAATCACACCTCAAATCTTTTCTCAGTGCGAATTTTTTTCTCATTTTTTCCCCTTTGGAGAAGCAATGTACTGATATTCCACAATGGTGTTTAGACATCTCAGAGTAATTAAGTATACCATGTTGGGAATTTTTCACAAGTAGTGGGAAATATGTACTGAATAATAACACCTCAATAGTACATTACATTAATACACTTTAGAGGCAAAACTACAAATAGTATCCAAGAGAGTAAAGAATTGAGGAATTTATCTTATTTCATATAAATGTACCTATAACATATTTATAGGCACATTAGGAAAATTCTAGAAAACTAGAAAAGATAGATGAACATAGGTTCCTAGAACTAATAGAACATACTTATTTTTTACATGCATAGAAAAGTGGAGAGAATTCTGAAGAGATACTTCAAGAAATATGTAAGTTTCTTTGAAAGTTTTTAGAATCTAGACTGTAGTTGGTGTAATTCTAACATACCATACCATATATCTATAAGCCATAATTCTGGTTTTGCATATGCCTTAATATCTACTATCAAATTAGTTAATCAACAAATTTGTGTTCATTAGATTTTTCTACTCTAGAAGTTGGTGGCTGGTGGATGGTGGCTGCTATTCATAGCAAAAGGTTTCGGAACTCCGCAAATCATTTTGATGCACAAGAAATGGTTAAAATCATTTTGCACATGAGAACTGCAGACTGAATGAAGATTCATCAGCCAAAAAAAAAAAAAAAAAAAATCCATGTTACTTCCTGCTTGCCAGTGAAAATAAATTCAGCAACTAATTATATGTATATGGATTCATTAAGCTGCTTCTGACAAGGCAAGTAAATATAAGAAGAAAACCATGGTTGACAAGCAGAGAAGAGCAAGCCCGGTTGTCATTCAGATTTCAAAAACATGAGGTCTTTGTCTTTCTAAATAATCTAATGCATAATTGCGCAATGGGACAAGAAACAATTTACGTGATATATGCAACGTTGGGTATCTAATAATGCTGCGAGTTATTGTCAATTTTCACTTTTTCAGTATCCAATAATCAAGTTGGTCCGGAGTCATTCTAGATATTCTCGATTTTTTTAAAAATCGAGATCGTATTAAATTTTTTTGATATTATTATCAATCAATTTTGTTTTCAGATGCCTTTTTTTTTTTAATTACTTGGTTGTTGCCCCAATTTCTAGCGAAATTGATCTCATGTCAGTGAGTATGTTTTAGTCATTTGACTCAAAAAATTCATGAATAGTAGTCCACTTTGTTTAATTTTTCGTGTGGATTTTATCTAATCTCAGAATAAGGATATTAATCCATCAAGTTTTAGTTTTTCGGACATATGAATTTGAATTAATTAACATGAAGTTAGTAATAGACGTTAAGTGTACAACAAGGCTATGGAACGAAATGGATTGTTGTGATCAAGCCAAACCTTTACAGTGAAAGAAAAAACAAATATTACCAGTGCTAAATTTTTTAGATATTTGGAGAAATCCTCATATATCATGTCTTTACAAAAATCTACTTTACCAATCTCTCTAAATTTACGTTATTATCCTTCCTGATCACTATAATTTAGGAATAGCCATTACTATTTTGTAGATTCTTATATATCAGAAAGTAACAATTAAAATTTGTACGTAGATCTATAACTTTCAAAGTCGTGATTTGTTTATAGGCATGTAACTTTCAAAATCACAGTATCTATGATGCTTATAGGATTTTTAGAAATATATAAATTTGAATTGTTTATTCATATACCTATGAGATGTTTCTAGGAGAATTAACCAAAATACAATTTCAAATTATATGCTTATATTTTGAAAATTTTTGTTATATTAATTTTGATATGAGGGGCCATGGAAAGTCCGATATAGGGGCAAAGCAATAAAAATAGCATTAAAAGTCTGATAGGAGTAAACAAAGAAAAAGATAAAGTGAAAATAATATTAGAAATTTATAATGTTTTAGTAGTTGTTTGGAGGACCACAATTGACCAAAGTTGCCAAATTATATCAAATTTGAAGATATCAATTGGGAAATTCTTAGGTGAACTGAGTCTACAGGTGGAGCCGTGGATCCCTTAATCTAGAATTCTCCATATCAGCAATGGAGTAACCACTGGTGGGCCATTGCTAATGTGAAGCATTCTGGACCACGGCCCCACCCGTAGACTCGATCCATCTAAGAATTTTCCATATCAACTGTAATTTGCACTTCTTATTTTACTAAGGACTTGACTGAGTAGTCAGTTCAGCTTGGGGACCAAACTACGGAAGAAGAGGAATGTCTCACGAGCTAACTTATGAAGTTATGAGATTATGCCCACAGACATGCATGCGATCTGTATCTTGCCGCGCACTAGAAACCACAGTAGTGATCAAGACCACACTGCATACAAGAAAGTGACTGAAATTAATTACTTTGAAATAGAGGATTAGGATCTTTAATCTTTCTTTCGTTTATTTATTTATATATGTATATATTCTTTTTTTTCTTGAATAAATTTATGTATATATTCTAGTCCGCAGTCGTCAATTGGAGTCCCATGGCCATATATGGAAAATTATTAAATGGATCTGGTTTACGGTCTCACTTGTGAATTTTGTAGTTTAAAATAAAGTCACATAAGCATCTTATATTATTTTACATCATTTTCTTACATCAATATACATCACTTTGTTTATTTAGTGTTCTTTTAAACTATAAAGTTCATAGGTGGAACTGTGAACTCCGTTCAACTAAGAATCTTAGAGCCTCCATGGTTGTAAGAGCATTAATTTGTCTGATCGTCCCTATGATTGATGAAATTATGGGACGATACTAACATGCATGGATTTTTATTCCACAACATACGAGAAAGTGAAATAGTGATTAAGATAGAAGATGACTGAAAATTACTTTTTAACTGGGGGTTGGAGTCTTGAAAATTTTCTTTCGTTTACTTGTTGATATATGTATATATTCTAGTCCACAATCACCAATGGTAGTCCCCATGATAGTCCTCTTAATGAAGTTATGGGACGATGCCGACATGCAAGCAATCTCTATCCCACTGCATACTAGAAACTGAAGTAGTAACTAAGATAGAAGGCGACCGAAAATTAGTTATGATTCCCTATACATAACAAGTTAGAATACTGTTGTTTTCTTTGTATTTACGGTAAAATTTAAATTTTTATAGCATTTTAGGTTAAGAACTGATGGAATATGGAGTATTGTGGACTGGAGTATTGTGGGATTTGGTTCAGTTTAGTCCAGTCCACAATAATTGGAACATGATCCAAGAAAGATGCGAAGCTCAGAGAAGCTGGAGGAGGCAGCAGCTCAGAAGAAACAGATTAGCTCAGCTCAAGCATAATCAGTTAGCTCAGCTCAAGCATAATCAGCTTGGTGACCACGTGAGATGAATGAGGCAATCAACTCTAGTAACTGAAAATCTGAAGAGTGCTTATCAAGTAATGGAACTAGAAGACAAAAAAGTTTGTTAGGATAATTTTATCTAGAATTGTAAAGATAGGACACTTGTCTTTTTTTGATTGAACTTTCTCTTTTCAGTCTTTGTGTATAAATACATTTTAGAGGCCCTTTTGTAAAGATTGAGTTGAAATCAATATAATTGAAAATTCTCTCCATTGATTCTGATTTTGTTCATGGTATCAGAGCAGGTTATTATTTGAAATTTTAGAAAATGGCAGATCTGGATTTTAATCCAGATGAAACTCATTATAATGAGGATCCCTTGTGTCTTACAAGGATCTGATCATCCAGGAATGATCCTGGTGACCTCTCCATTAGTTGGAGACAATTATCTCAGTTGGAGCAGGATCAGTGAAGATAGCTCTTAGGAGCTAAGCTAAAACTGGGATTCATAACAGGAACATGTGAACGACCAGTGAATGGTTCAAGTCAAAGCTGATCAATGGGAGAGGGTGGATTGCATGGTTCGTTCTGGATATCTGAACTCCATCTCCAAGGAAATTGTGGAAGGCCTTCATCTACACAACAACTGCCAGAGATTTATGGAATGAGTTGCAAGAAAGATATGGTGAGTGTAATGGTCACTTGCTGTATCAAATACAGAGGGAAATAAGCAGTATAGCTCAGGGAGATCAGAAAGTGGAGAAAATACTATACAAGGTTGAAGAGGTTATGGGATGAATTGGCATGTCTTATGCCAATTCCAGTTTGCACTTGTGGAGCAGCTAAGGAAGTTTCAGACATGGCCTCATTCAATACACTTATGCAATTTTTTATGGGACTTAATGATTCTTATGACCATGTCAAGAATCAGATTCTGGTAATGGAACCACTACCATCAGTCAACAAGGCTTATTCTATGGTGTTGAGGGTAGAGAAGCAGAGAGATGTGAATACTGTGTATCCAGAAAAAAACGAAAATGTTGCAATGAATACCAGAGGTCCAGGAGATAGGAGGAACAATGGAGGTAGAGGATATGACAGAGGAAGAATTGGAGTAGGAGGAAGAGGAACTGGCAGAAGAAATGCAGTCAGTGAGAAAGATTTCTAACACTGTGACCACTGTAACTTGAATGGACATACTCGAGACACATGCTTTAAGCTACACGGTTATCCAGACTGGTACAAATACCTGAAGGAGAAGAAAGGTAAAAGTCTTAACAACAGTAGACAAGTAGTCAATGTAGCTGAGAGTCCACTGGAGTTAGAGGATGAATATCCTGCAGGAGGTTCTAAGATGAATTCTCAGACAGCAAACATTGCAGAAATAGTTCAACAGGAGTTAAAAAACTGCTGAAAGGAAAAATGCAGGTAGACAACCAAGTAAATTTTGCTCACATTGTAGATTTTGCAGGTATGAAGTCTTATGATTTTGTCTTTACTGTTCTTGACTGTATTAAACCTGGTTCTTGGATTCTAGATACAGGGGCTAGTAATCATATGTGCTCAGACCTAAATTTGATTCAAAAAATCCATCCTGTTGAACATTACACTCCTGTGTACTTACCAGATGGCACTAGTAAAACAGTGAAACATACAGGATCTGTTCATCTACACCATAGGCTGAGTCTAACAGATGTTTTACATGTTCCAGATTTTCATTATAATCTAATATCAGTTTCGAAACTCACCAGAACAGCCAACATCAGATTGACTTTCTTTCCTAATTATTGCCTATTGCAGGACCTACAGAGTGAAGAAGTCATAGCAGTTGGTAGGTTGGTAGGAAGATTATATTTGTTAGATAAATCTGGATTCTTAAATAGGAAGACTGAATTATGTAATCAGTTGCAAGCATTTGCAATGCAAGCAAATTACATACACTCTTGTACTGATTTGAGCTCAATGAAGGAAAATTCTGATGACTTTCTTGTTCAGTGGCACAAAAAACTTGCACATCCTTCCCCTATTGTTTTACAGCATATGCAATTTTTAAAACCACATGTGAACAAAGTTAACCTAGATGCCTTGCAGGAATGTGACATTTGTCACAGGGCAAAACAAAGCAGGTTAAAATTTCAAACCAGTGAGAGCAAAACCAACAGTCTTTTTGAGCTTATACATGTAGATTTATGGGGTCCCTACAAACAGAATTCTCTCACTGGAACTCCTTACATAATGACTCTAGTTGATGACTTTAGTAGATGCACTTGGATTTTCCTGCTGAATCACAAAACCCAGGTCACTCAAACTTTGAGGGATTTTATCAACATGGTTAGAACTCAATATGAAAAAAAGGTGAAAACAGTGAGGAGTGACAATAGGTACAGAGTTTACTAACTCTGACTGTCAGAGACTTCTTAGAGAAAATGGTATTGAGCACCAGAAAACTTGTGTTTATACGCCCTCAACAAAATGGTGTGGTGGAAAGAAAAGCATAGACATCTCCTGCAGATGGCTAGAGCTCTCATGTTTCAAGCCAACTTACCAATAAAATTCTGGCTTTATTCTGTTCTGATGGCTGCCTATATTGTAAATAGAATACCTACACCTGTCCTAAGCTGGAAAACTCCCTATGAGATCCTAAACAATTGTGAGCCAGATTACTCTAAAATCAAAACCTTTGAATGCCTTTGTTATGCTTCAAACACCTTTCCACATAAAGAAAAATTCGAAGCAAGAGCTTACAAGGTGCATCTTCATAGGATATAGTCTAGGACAAAAGGCTTATAAAGTTTTTGATCTGGAATCAAGTAAAATTTTTGTCAGTAGAGATGTCAGATTCCATGAGACTAATTTCCCATACAAGACCATTATAGGCACAGTTCCTCAAATTACCTTACCTTTTGTCCCTTATGAATCTTACGATCAGGCACAACCTAATAACACGCAAGATCGTATAGTCATTCCTACAGACAACATAGATAATCATCCTACTAATGAATCAGAAAATGAGATTGTTCCTACTAAGACCAACATTACTGAAACTTCTGAGCACAGAAAAAGTACAAGAGCTAAGTCTCAACCTATTTGGATGAAAGATTATGTAGCAGGTATGACATCAGAGAGTCAGACACCCAAAAGAGCTTCAAAGCACATACCACCAACTTTTCCTTTTTGCACACCTGACATAGATAGAGCACATATGTCTTTTCTAGCCAACTTATTTGAATTGTAGGAATCCAAAAACTATAGTCAAGCATGTAAAGACAAAGGTTGGGTTCAAGCTATGAACAATGAGATAGAGGCCCTGAAGAATAACAATACATGGGAACTAACTCCTTTGCTAGCTGGGAAGGCTGCTATTGGATGCAGGTGGGTGTATAAGACAAAGATTAAACCAGATGGGAGCCTAGACAAATTAAAAGCTAGGTTGGTTGCCAAAGGCTACCATCAAGTTGCAAGCGTGGACTATCAACACAGCTTCTCACCTGTAGCCAAACTGGTGACAGTCAGATTGCTGTTATGTATAGCAGCAGCCAAAGACTGGTTTTTACATCAACTAGATGTAAATAATGCTTTTTTACATGGAACATTAAAGGAAGAGGTATATATGGAGCCTCCAGAGGGGTATAAAAGAGCAATGCCGGGGCAAGTATGTAGACTCAAGAAGAGTATTTATGGTTTGAAGCAGGCTTCAAGGCAATGGAATGAAGAATTCTGTAGCAAACTTAAAGCTTATGGTTTTTATCAATCACAGCATGACAGCTGCCTGTTCACTAGAACGAAGGGGACTGTTTTTACTGCCTTATTATTGTATGTTGATGATACGCTGATTACTGGGAATGATATGGAAGATATCACTGGACTAAAAGGTTATTTGCATGGACTCTTCACTGTTAAAGACCTGGGGGAAGCAAAGTACTTTCTTGGTTTAGAAATTGCAAGAACAAATCAGGGCTTATATGTCAATCAGAGAAAATATGCTCTGGACATTATTAGTGATGCAGGTCTACTAGGAGCAAAACCAGCTAAAACGCCAATGACTAGAGGTACAAAATTGACTGCAGAGGATAATGAAGTTGACAGTGAAATTCTAAAGGATCCAGAACCATATAGAAGATTGATTGGCAGATTGTTATATTTGAACTTTACAAGACCATGATATCAGTCACTATGTGCAGCAACTTAGTCAATTCACGCAGAAGCCGCAAAAGATACACTGGCAAATAGCTTTGCATCTGGTAAAATATATAAAAGGATCACCATCAATGGGCCTGTTCTTTCCAGTGGGAAGTAAAATGATTTTACAGGCATACTCAGATGCAGATTGGGCAGCTTGTTTGGATACAAGGAGGTCATTAACAGGTTATTGTGTCTTTTTGGGAGGTGCATTGGTGTCATGGAAAACAAAAAAGCAAACTACAATATCAAAATCTACAGCTGAAGCAGAATACAGGAGCCTGGCAGCTACTGTGTGCGAGTTACAGTGGATCACATACATCTTGACAGATTTTGATATTCATCCATCTCTGCCTATCATGCTGCACTGTGACAACAAAGCAGCAATACACATTACGCAAAACCCAGTATTTCATGAAAGAACAAAGCATTTGGAGATCGACTGTCATTTGGTCAGAAACAAATACAAGGAAGGCTTTATTATTCCACAGCATGTGAGCTCACAATATCAATTGGCGGATCTGTTTACAAAACCTTTAGCAGGTCCCCAGTTCAATGCATTACTGAGCAAGTTAGGCTTGGTGAATTATCACCAAGCTCCAACTTGAGGGGGGGATGATGGAATATGGAGTATTGTGGACTGGAGTATTGTGGGATTTGGTTCAGTTTAGTCCAGTCCACCATAATTGGAACATGATCCAAGAAAGATGCGAAGCTCAGAGAAGCTGGAGGAGGCAGCAGCTCAGAAGAAACAGATTAGCTCAGCTCAAGCATAATCAGTTAGCTCAGCTCAAGCATAATCAGCTTGGTGACCACGTGAGATGAATGAGGCAATCAACTCCAATAACTGAAAATCTGAAGAGTGCTTATCAAGTAATGGAACTAGAAGACAAAAAAGTTTGTTAGGATAATTTTATCTAGAATTGTAAAGATAGGACACTTGTTTTTTTTGATTGAACTTTCTCTTTTCAGTCTTTGTGTATAAATACGTTTTAGAGGCCCTTTTGTAAAGATTGAGTTGAAATCAATATAATTGAAAATTCTCTCCATTGATTCTGATTTTGTTCAAGAACTATCATCCATTCCTATGTTATATACGGATGGTAGTGTTTTTAATCTCAGTCATCCATAAAGCTCACAATTCCCTATCTTATTTTTCTATATTTTGAATTATTTTAATAACTTAAAATAATTCACGACCTTCTAATTAGACACTGAATATATATACATGTATCAATTTCCATTAATAGATATATTTAACTACTTTTTTAAAATTTACATAGTTCTTAACCTAATATACTACTAAAATTTCGATTTTATTACCCATAAAAAGTTAACAAAAATATCTTAACTCTTTAATTTAGAGAATCCTAGCTAAGATATACTCCTATCTCCATGAATAAAAATGGAAAAATAAAATTTTAACTACTCAAATGATAATCTTTCTAAATACCCAAAATAATTAAGTAAAACATATCTAGAGAGGACAATTTTTGAAAATTTACATAAAATATACCTTCTTTCAAAATGAAAGTCAACGGTCAAAATGCTACTATATAACATATAGATAGATCATACATTCTTTCAAAAAGAAAAGACAATGGTTTTTCTTAATTTGCATATATATTAGATAAAAAAGATATAAAATGTGTCTAGAGACATGGGAGAAATGCAGTTTTGATACCTATTATTTAGGATGGTGGCCAAACTAGTAACAAAATTTTAACAATAACGAATATGGTTCTTTATGTTTCCAATGCCACAACAAGACAATTAGCCAAATTTAACAATGGCTAACGGTAAAAAAAGATAAAAATCAATTACCATCTTATATCTTCAAATTGGAACTGAAAATTAGGAACCTTTGGTCTATTTTAAAGACATAAGGTGGTAATTAGCTTATTTTAGTAGCGGCATTTTCAAATTCAGCTTGGCCCTGCGGTTCGACTAGTCAACTCGGTGAACCAACCGTTTAACCAGTGATTTGACAAATGTTTTAGAACCGACAGTTCAAAGTAAATTCAAAAACACTTAGCCCGTGATTTCACAGATTGTTTAGGACTTAATAGTTTACAATGAACTCGAAAACTGAAAAATCCACTGAATTTTACTTGGACGGTATGAATCTAAGACCTATCATTTTCCAGCAAAATGTCTTTATCACTAAGCTATCTTCATTCTTTTTGTTTGCTTGCTCTTGTTTTTAATACTTATGGACTTGTCAAAATTTATCTTAAAGGTTAGATTCTTCTAATACCGTTTTACAAACTCGTGAACTAGATACTTTATAACGATATGAAATACGATGACAAATATAACTCACAAAGTATACAGTAACGTGTACTAATACATATAACGTTCTAAGTGTAACCAAAAAACTTATTTTACATGTATTTATTCTCCATTATTTTTCATTAATTTTCACTAGCATGTTTGGTACAGTGAACTTGCAAGAGATTTCCTTAAAAAAAAAAAAAAAAATCACTGAACTCGCATGCACAAAGTCATGAACAGGCTCTAATAAATTGCTAAGGAAATAAATATTGATAAAGCTCATTTACAAAGTACTTTAAACTTTTTAGACAGTGAACTAACAGTTACTGTTTAGAGCCTTATTGCTGTCAAATTTTCTTTCTAGGGTCATTTCATTCTTTGGATTAAAGAAGAGCAAACATATATAAAGAAGATATGCAACTAGCTGGGAATGCATGGATAAGCAAATTATTAAAAAATAAAATTGTTTTTAGAATATCAGGATACAACAAAAATCAATCCCTGTCAATTTAGCAAATATTTGTCTTTACATAGCCACCCTTGTATCTGCGGAGTTCATTAAGACCCGTAATTAGTTATTAATCTCAATACTAAACTAATAAAAATACTCAACCACTTGATTGTTAAGAGAATTTTATTGTGTCACTTTAACTAAATTTAATTCATCTAATATAGGAGTTTATCTTTTCTCCACCAGTTATTAATCTCCAAAAATTGAAAAAGACTCTATGTAAGTTGGGAGTTCTGAGACGATTCGATCTGTTGGCAAACATTCAAGTGAGCTACGTTACAAATAGGGACTTCAACAATCTATTCAAACATTTCCTTGTTAATTACCTGGCACGTGAAGGCCTGCCTGCTTGGAGGCCTCCATCTTAGTTTTGTAGAAGATAGATACGAGTTTTAACACTGGAAATCATCTTTTCGGTGATGCCGTATAAAAACGTTGAATTTTTTTAAATTAGGGTTAACATGACAAGGTACAAAAATGCTAGTATGAAATGCATCTAACATGATAGTAGAACAATGCAATCTGCAGTAAATCTTAGTAGCTGAAAGTCAATACAAGTACTCCTTGAAAGTATGTGTATGTGTAAGAGTAGGAATTTCTTTGACAATTTCTTTCACACATTAAACATCCTAACTGACTTTATTAGCACAATCCTTCTGCGTTGCTCACTTGTGGAAGTTATGATAGAGACTTTGTCATTAAAAACTGAATTTAAATAGAAAACGAATGAATGCAGCCATAATTCGAGTTTGTGTAAGAATTTTCTACATGTAGCAACAATCAAAAGCTAACTACTCCGATTTTTTTAAGAGAAGTGCTTGTTCTCGGGTCAACAAATAAAGCAAATGAAAAATTTATGCACAATCGACAGGAATAATTTTGTTGACCAAGTATGGCAACATTAGTAGAGCACTCAAACAAATGCTCATTCGTGCCTTTTTTATTCTTCATACAACGCTCAAATCACACCTTGTACATTGACATAACAAGACGTGCTCATTCATGATGCCTTATTTATTCTACATGCAACACTCAAGCCACATCTTTTACACAGAGATAACCAACATAACTTAAAGGCATTCAAACTTTTATGCAAATGATATATGACAACCGATTTCGAGTCACCAATTTACCACCCTTATTGATTTCACTTAGTTTATGTGATTCATTTTATTGTTGCATGGGGTAACAAAATGATGATTTGAAATCGGTTACACATATATATTTGCTTTAATTTTTAATGTTGTCTTCGAATCCAGCATCAGGAACTTCATCAGCATTGCGACAGCACCTGATGCATCCTCGAGGGCATCTGCGGCAGCAACCATACCTGCAGTGTCTTCGTCGACATACCTGATCAACACCACCAGTGTCCACATGGCCATTTCCTTGATTTTCATATTTGGCGTCCACAACACCATCAGTCGTACTCTCTTGACCTGTAACAAAACAAAAGTTAACCAATAGGACAAGAATCTCAATTAAACAATCCCTTTAGGTATGTAGCATCTTGGATGTGTTTAATGATTCACCTAAATAGTCAAATCTTAGAATTAATTGTTACTAGTTTATTTTCCTTGTCACCTTCATTTTCTGTCGTTTGTGGGAACCGCAGTCATATTGTAGCAAGTGTTTCTTTACACTACCATAAACATGCATACGATGAAAGAAAAATCAAACTCTTTTATTATCCTAAACTGTCCGCAAAAATGTTAAAATTGGTGAAACAGAAGATGTCCCATTAGTCATTTAATCATAATGAGTAATCGAAGTAAACGTCTATGAAAATATTAAAAGACATTTGCAAGTCTTCTTATCTTCATAGAAATATATTGGTAACGACCAAGGAAGTAAGGATTGAACTCTCGTTATCAGACAAGTAACAAAGACGACTAAAAATATAGCTAGGCACCTGCAGCTTCCAGCTCAGAGGAAATGAGAAGGACAAGAACACCGAAGAGAAGAAACAGACTTTTTGAGGAAGCCATTTTGTTCAAAATCTTGCTCAAAACTCTTAACACTATATGATAAGTTCAATCTAAGGACAACTGATAAGAGCATTGGGGTCGAGCTCCTATTTATAAGAGCTGCAGCCAGCAGACTCTTCAACGTTAGAAGCATACACACGCATGGGTTTTGTCCTTATTTTAGTCGATGGGGGTTCTGTACTAAGAATCCAGAGGTACGGATGTGATTGGATTAAATGAAAATGCCATTTATTCTTGCGTCATTTATTCTCTCGTGCTGCATAACACTCTCTCACTTTTTCTTCTCCAGGCAGAAAATTCTCATCTTAGTTGTCAATTCCCTTGTTCATTGATGGATACATGATCGTCCAGGTCCGCTCATACAAGAATAAAGAAACCAACAGCTGCCATAATTGTGTTGATTTTTCCAAGATTGCCTTGAATTATGATCTGATTTCATATGGTGATAATGCGTCCCTCTGCCCCATCTTAGGATAATGGTCATTTTTCAACATCTCCAGGTCCTACATTTTCAATTTTTTATAATTCAAATATAATATAAAAAGGAATGCCGTGGATTTGTGCTTAAGAGGTCACATATAGCTTATCTTACCTCAACGGAGATGATTAAATTACAAAATCGTGCCGAGTGTCCTTCGTGAGTTATTTGCAAATCAATCTTTGGTCCTTTAAAACTTTTGATGGTGCATATGTGGAAGATTCTTAAATGAAGTTGGTCTATAACTTCATTTTGTAGATCTTGTAGTTTAAAATAAAACCACATAAATATTCTTAAATCATTTTCTAATATTAGTATGTATCATCATGCTTACTCTTTTAGACCATAGGGTTTACAGGTAGAGTCATGGACTTAGTTCATCTAAGAATTTTCCAGCATCTGTGATCCTTTTGAACTCCATGAGTTTTTTATAATCTTGGAAAATTTAATGCACAGGAAATGGTCAAAGTTATTTTGATCATGAGAACTGCAGACTGAATGAAAATAAAAAAAAAAAATTCTTGCTTCCGGCTGGACGGTAAAAATAAATACAGTTTTATATATATGCCGTCATCAAGCTGCTCCTGACAAGTCAAGCGTATGAAAGAAGAAACCCATGGCTGACGATTACAGAAGAGCGAGCCTGATCAGTGTCGTTCAGATTTCAAAGCATTCTAAATATTCTAACGCACATCACGTAATAGGACAAAAACACGGGAAGCCATTATTTTTCATTATCATTATCTATAATCAAGTTGGTCCGGGGTCACTCTAAATGTTCTCGATTTTTATTATTTTTTTAATCGACATCGTGTTAATTCTTTTGATATTATTATTAATAAATTTTGTTTTCATCTGCCCATTTTTTTTTGAATTACTTGGTCATTGCCTCAATTTCTAACGAATGATCTCATACCAGTGACTACGTTCAAGTCATTTGATTCAAAAGGATCAAGAATTGTAGTGCACTTCATTTATTTTTTATTGTGGATTTTATCTAATCTCAGAATACGGATCTTAATCCATCAACTTTTAGTTTTCCGGACACATGAATTTGAAATTAGCATAAAGTTAATAATAGAGTTTTGTTTTGTTTTGTTTTGTTTTGTTTTTGTCTTTCCTTGAGTTATTAATTTTTGGGTCTACAAATTGGCATCAAAGCTTATGTGAAATCCTAGATAACTTAATTCATGAATAATTTATATTATTTATATGAGTGTCCCGTTTTTGTCTTTAAAGATAAAAATAATTTTGAGACTTGGTGCAAACAGATGAAAGATTTTTTTTGGTGTGTACTGTTGTTTGGCCTATTATTTAAATGTATCTAGCGAAAAATATTTGAAATTTTAACTAAAGTATACCTCCTTTCAAAATAAAGGACGATGGTAAAATTGGAACTCCTCAATACTTTCTAAATACCAGAAATATTAAGCACGATGTTTAAATGGTCTACTTTTATTGGTATATTGTTACGTTTCAGGCTCGGATCGGATATTGACAGTACAAATAGCGTTACACTATTTTTGGCATAATAGTTTATTATTTGCCATGAGATAGAGCAATAGGGTCCCAAAAGGTGTGATAATTAGATGGTCGGATGTTGTACATCGCACGGTTCAGAATGCTACTATATAACATATATATAGATTATATTTTTATTAAAACTCTTTGTAGTAACATAACTAGATGGGGATAAGTGATAAGAAATATACTAAAGTTAGGGATAAAAAAATTAGTAAATTATTGAAAATGAGAATTAAAAATCTTCAAGAAGAAATGGAACGAAAAATAGGTAATCGAGAGCAACTCTAGTAGGTTAATTTTTATAACATTATAGTGATTTTCCTTCAAATCGCTATAAAAATCCCTCAGTGCTAATGTAATCAAAATACATGCTTATAATTATAAAAATCTTTGTTATAGTTTCTTGATGTGAGATGCGATAGAAAGTCTAATGCTGGGATAAAGCAATAAAAAAAAACTGTAAAGAGCTAATAATGGGAGGGAGGGAGAGAGGGAGGGCCCCCCGGGGGGGGGGGGGGGATTAATTTCGAAATATAAAAAAAATTTAGAGGAATTGTATTGACCAATGGTTCCCTATTCTTATTAAATCTCAGAACAAGTAAAGTGTAATTTACACTTGTTTTTCAAAGTGCTCGGATTTAGGTTGAGCTTAGGGACCTGAGCTTGGTAATCAAACATATTCTTGTTCCGACAGTTCAAAGTAAATTCAAAAATACTTATCCTACGATTTTACGGATTTTTAAGAATTCCACAGTTCAAAGTAAACTCGAAAATTGAAAAGTCCACTTGACTTTTGTTTCTATATTGAAACAATGCATTTTAAATCCAGGAAATATCCGTTTCCAGCAATATGTCTTTGCCAGTGAGATATCTTTATTCCCCTCCTTTGCTTATTCTTGCTTTTAATACTTATGGACTTGTCAAATTTTACCTTAAAGGTTAACTTCTTCTAATGCCATTTTACAAACTCGTAAACTAGATACTTTATAACAACATCGACAGTGATGAAAATTATATTCGACATAGTATACAGTAACATATACTAACATAACCTTCTAAATGTAACTAAAAAAACTTATATTACACGTATTTATTTTCCATAATTAATTTTAAAATTTGACATGCATAAATATTTTAACATCTATTATTCAAAGATTATGTTCTCATAACTACCAAATAGTTTATTGTAAAAATCATTATAAAAATCAAACAAATATTAAGTATTACAAATTTCCTTAATACTTCCTCTATATACATCATAATTATCACTGAAAATGCTAAAAAAATATTTTTGTGACTCACTAATTCAACCACTTTATGCACCGGTTAAATCAGCGAGTGATTGTCCCAATACCTTCATCGAGTATGTCTAAATCAAACCACCATATTAGTATTGTACAAGTATAGATATAGATATTGATAAATATGGTCAAAAAATAGAAAACCATTTTCACTAATCCCTCATTCTTTACAAAAATCTTGAAGATGTATTAATCAATGACTTAATGCCACCCCGAAACCCAAAATAGCAGTAGTATACTGCCATTTGTAACTACAAAAGGAGTAAGTATGCAAATGAAAAATATATGCACTATCAAAAGATGTAATTTATTGATAAGGGATAATTACAGAAACCTCCCCTGAGGTTTCTGACAATTGTAGTCAGTTCCCCAAGGTTTACAAAATTACACTTACCTCCCTTGGTTAATTGAAATTTCAATAATACCCTTATGAAAACATTTTTACCCAAAAAAAGTTCACAACAAAAAAAGAAAGAGAAAAATAAAAAAGCATCTTATCTTCCTTTTTATTCTCACCCTTCTCTACTCCATCGCCGTTTCCCCCCTCCACCCTTTCTCCTCCTCTATTCCTCCTTGTAACCATCGTCTCTCTCTCTCTCTCTCTCTCTCTCTCTCTCTCTCTCTCTCTCTCTCTCTGGCAGAGAGATCACTCTTCTTCCTACTCCCATTTTTCTTCACAAATCCTCCTTCTTTGCCTTCTGCATACCATCTCCGACACACACCAAAATCCACCATATTACCTCTATACTATTTCGTCTCCTTCTCTTCTTTCTTTGCAATTTTATTTTCCTTATCATTCCATCTTCCTTCTCCCTTGGCCAGAATTTTGCTCTCATCACTCTTTGTTTCCTTAATCTTTCTCTTGCCTCCCCTTCTCCTTATTTTTGCTAGATGGCACAGGGAAGCGTAAATCTCCCTATCTGTTTCCTGATCTTTTGATCTCACAAAGCTAGTTCTACCATTCTTGAATTCCTCAGTGCTAAGGTATTTTATCCATTTGATTTTTTTATTAGTGATCCTTGTAGTTATAAATTTCTAAAATAAATTATCAAATTCCCTTGAATCTTTATAATTATTCAAAATTTTGTTGATTAAGAAATTCAAAGTTTTGGTTAATTACTCTTTATTGTTGATTTGATTTTTTTTTCTCCATTTAGGTTATTCAACTTGTTGAAAATATCTGCAAAAAAAGAAAAAGATATAGGTTCTGCTGTCTCAAGTATTTTATCAAGTATTTATGTACCCGTTGAGAAGTGTAGCAGATTTTTTTGTAGCATTCTAGTCTTTATGGTGTATAATTATTTTGTAAACTTTAAATTTAGAAGCTGTAAATAAATATAAATACAATGAAGATTGTATATTGTAAGATTTATTTTTCTTATTGTAAATTTATAGAAGGGAAAAATTGGATCTTGCGGATGGCATAAAATCCAAAGCTAGAATTCACTAAATTGGAAGTGTATATATTTGGGTTTTTATACTGTTCTTAATTCTGACTTTTAACATATTTGGTAGTGTTTTTTCATGCAAGTCTTGTGATTGACAAATCTGGTGCCTAACCAACCCCTGAGAAGGCTAAAGTTCAGAAATAGAAATAGGGCAGGTTGTGAAATGTAAGCTGCTAAGCTGCTGAAGACAATTCCACTGTGTGTATTGTGTGAAATTGGTCGATGGTTGTGAAATTGGATTTGTTTGGTATAGACAATTGTAGGAGCTAAATTATGCACTTGGAGCAAACCTGTTGGTATAAATAATTGGAGCTAAATTATGAACTTGTCTACCTTAATACCAAACAAATCCAAATAATTCTCTACATATCAACCAATTTCACAACCATCAACCAATTTCCCAACCTCGTTTACCTTAATACCAAACAAATTGGATTTATTTGTTTACTGTGAAATTGGTCGATGGTTCTTGTACAGAAAAATTATGAGAAGTTGTAGGAGCTAAATTATGCACTTGGAGCAAACCTGTTGGTATAAATAATTGGAGGTATTTTTTTCACTCTTTTTCTAGGATCAGGAGATATACTGGAGATGGTTGACAGTGGAAAAGAGATGGTGCTGGTAGTAATATCTTTTTTTTTTTATAAGAGGAAAAAAAAGCATAGGGGTAATTTTGGGTATTTGCTTCATATTTTTGTTGACTTCAAGGTTTTGTTACCTAAACAGTAAAAGTGAGGGAGGTAAGTGTAATTTTGTAAACCTTGGGGGAACTGACTGCAATTGTCAGAAACCTCAGGGGAGGTTTCTGTAATTATCCCTATTGATAAAGCACGAAAACATTACTAGAGCACTCAAGCAAATGCTCATTCATGTCTTATTTATTTTACATACAACACTCAAACCACATCTTTTAAACATAGATAACCAAGTCACATAAAGACGACCAACATTATGCAAATGATATATGGCCACCGATTTTTGAGTCACATATATATTGCTTTAATTTTTAATGTTGTCATCGAATCCAGCATCAGGAACTTCATCAGCATTGAGACAGCACCTGATGCATCCACGAGGGCATCTGTGGCAGCATCTGCAGTTTCTTCTTCGACATACCTGATCAACGCCACCAGTGTCAACATGGCCATTTCCTTGATTTTCACACTTGGCGTCCACAACACCATCAGTCGTGCTTTCTTGACCTGTAACAAAAGAAAAGTCAGGCAATAGGACAAGAATCTCAATTAAACATTCCCTTTAGATGTGTAGCATCTTGGATATGTTTAAATGCGGTTGAGATTCTCAATGCCATTTTTTCCAGCGTCAATTGAGTGCCACTCACAAAGAACTGCTATCTTGTATTCACATTTGAATAATTATTTAACTTATTTAAGTATGAATGCAAAGTGGCACTCAATTAATACTAAAAAAAGTGACACTGAGGATCCCAATTAATTTGAATGATTCTTTTAAATCCTCAACCAAGAATTTATTGTCACGAAGTTTAGTTTCCTTGTCACCTTCATTTTCTGTCGTTCACGTGTTTCTTTACAATACCATAAACAGACATACGAGGAAAGAAAAAATCAAACTATTTTATTATCCTAAACTGTCCGCAAAAATATTGATATTGGTGAAAAAGAAGATGTCCCATTAGTTCTATAACCATAATGAGTGATCGAAGTGAACGTCTATGAAAATATGAAAAGACATTTGCAAGTCTTCTTATTTTCATAGAAATATATTAGAATTAGTAACGTCGAAGGAAGAAAGGAAAATGGAGTGAGTAAGGATTGAACTCTCATTATCAGACGAGTAACAAAGATGACTAAAAATATAGCTAGGCACC
Organism: Mitragyna speciosa; assembly: GCA_024721245.1. Classification (NCBI taxonomy): domain Eukaryota; kingdom Viridiplantae; phylum Streptophyta; class Magnoliopsida; order Gentianales; family Rubiaceae; genus Mitragyna; species Mitragyna speciosa. The sequence continues at coordinate 34,226 of JAMWEH010001830.1, forward strand.
AGCAGCTTCCAGCTCAGAGGAAATGAGAAGGACAAGAACACTGATGAGAAGAAACAAACTTTTTGAGGAAGCCACTTTGTTCACAATCTTACAAACTCTTAAAACTATATGATAAGTTCGATCTGAGGACTACTGATAAGAGCACTGGGCTTAAGCTCATATTTATAGAGTTGTAGACTTCAAATCCGAACGGGTATGACCTCACAATTTGGCCTTTGGCCGTATCTTACAGGTTTAGGGGTGTAACTCCACAGCATTTGGAAGTAATTTCACAGCATTTTGATGTAACAAATTTTCCCTCCAAAACCACTTCGTTTTGACTTTTTTTCAGTTCAAATTTTTTTCACGCGGTAACATCTTAGCTATCCATTTTGTTACAATAAATCATAGCCATCAAATTGTGGCAAATAGAACTTGTGAGACTCTAAATCCGACCGTTAAAAACATACACACGCATGGGTTTTGAAACCAACAATTGCCATAATTGGCATTGAATTTTTCCAAGATTGCTTCAAACTATCATCCGATTCCTTATGCTGATAACGCATCGTTTTCCCCCTCTTTGGATAATGTTCAAATTTCAACATCTCCATGTCCTACATTTCAATTTTTCTAACTAAAAAATAGTAAAGAAAAGGAATGCCGTATATTTATGCTTAAGAGGTCTCATTTCTTATCTCAAAGAAATGATTATATGACAGACTCGCATCAGTTATCCTTCGTGACAATTTCCAAATCTTTGGTCCGAACTTCAAATTGTTCAAATGCAAGGTTCTTTAAAACTCAAGGAAGGAACAAAAAATTGATAGTGCATATGTGATCCTTCCGAGTTCCACGAGCTAAATCCGTTGAAGTTACATTGCAGGCTGAAGTATTTCAAAAGAAGCAAATGAACAAGTCTCACAAGTCTTGGTCTAGGAAATTTCGGGTTTTGCATTTGAAATGAATAGTGTATGCATTAATGGAAGTTTAAATTAGAAAAGAAAATGATACAAAGAGGTAAAATTAAGGACATCATAACGTACTGTGGGTATTATTATCCGTTTCAGCTCATATAAACCTACTCGACAAATTTGTGTTGAACGTTTTAGAGAGAAGCATTTCGACGATTGCTTTTCATAACTGCTTTTAGTGTTGAACATATAATGAAGATTCCCCCCCCCCCCCCCCCCCCACAAAAAAAAAAAAAAACACAAAAAAAAGAGAAAATCATCTTACTTCCATCTAGACAGTGAAAATAAATAGAGCAACCAGTTGCATTTATACACCTTCGTTATATTGCCGCTGACGAGTCAAGGGGATGAAAGAAGAAAAAAAGTGGCCGACAATTAGAGAAAAGCGAGCCTGATTGTCATTCTGATTTCAGAAACTCGACGTCCTTGTCTTTCTAAATATTCTAATGCATATTGCGCCATAGGACAGAAACATGGTGTATTTAATAATTCGATAAGTTATCATTATTTTTCATTATCTAATGATCAAGTTGGTCCCGGGTCACTCAAGATACTTCTTTTGATATTATTGTTAACAAATTTTATTTGAATTACTTGGTCATTACCCCAAATTCTAGCGTAATTAGTCTCATATTAGTATGTCCAAGTCATTTGACTCAAAAAGATCATGAATTGCGGTCCACTTTGTTTGATTTTTGTAAAAATAAAATGGAGAAAAAAATCTGCATTAAATTAAATTTCTGCAAATACAAGTATATATACAAGAGTTAATTGAGTCAATTCACCTAATCTATTCCTATAATCAAGCTATCAATTTCACCTAATCTATTCCTATAATCAAGCTATCTTAATATCAATGATTATAACATTTATTCTGATACATAATTACAGTACAAACTCCATGATTCTTGGGATATAATTGATTTTTCTAACACTCCCCCTCAAGTTGGAGAGTGAATATCAAGAACTCCCAACTTGCATTTCATGGCAGAAAAAGCTGTTTTTCCTAATGGCTTGGTGAACACATCGGCAAGTTGTTCAGCTGAAGGTACATATTCAGTTGTAACTAACCATCTTGAATCTTGTCACGAATAAAATGACAATCCATCTCTATGTGTCTAGTTCTTTCATGAAATACGGATTAGCTGCAATATGTAGAGCTGCTTTGTTGTCGCAATATAACGATGCTCGGCTTCTGATGCAATATCCGCAAATCTTTCAATAATGATCGTAACCAAGATAACTCACAACATGTACCAGTCATAGCTCTATATTCAGCTTCAGCTGAGGATAGAGAAACAGTCTTTTGTCTTTTTGTTTGCCAAGAAACAAGAGATGATCCCAAAAAAATACAATAACCTGTAGTTGACTTTCGGGATATGGGACAACTCCCCCAATCTGAATCACAAAAAGCACGCAAAGACAAATTATTTTGTGAAGGGAAAAATAAACCTTGACCCGGATTATTCTTTAAATACCGCAATACACGCATGGCAGCTTCCATGTGAGGTTTGCGTGGAGCATGCATGAATCTGCTCAATATGTGTACTGAATAGGTGATATCCGGACGGGTAATAGTCAAATAAATCAGGCGTCCTACAAACCGCCTATACAGAGATGGATCTTTTAACAATTCACCTTCTTCTGACAGTTTTATATTTTGTTCCATTGGAAAATCCACAGGTTTGGCTCCCAAATATCCACCATCTTTTATAATATCCAAAGTGTATTTTCTTTGTGAAATGAAAATACCTTTCTTTGACCGAGAGACCTCAATGCCCAGAAAATACTTCAAGTTACCCAGATCTTTAATCCGGAAACGATTGTGCAAAAATTGTTTAAGACCAGAAATGGCATTAGGATCATTGCCAGTTATGAGGATGTCATCAACATAGATCAATAAAGCTGTAAATGATTTGCCTTTCTTGCATGTAAACAATGAGTAATCTGCCTTGACTGAATAAATCCAGCATCTTGAATAGCTGTAGAGAATTTGGCAAACCATTGACGAGAGGCTTGTTTTAAACCATACAATGACTTGTTGAGGCGACACACAAGATTCTCCCCCTGTCGTTGAAAACCAGGAGGAAGAGACATATAGATTTCTTCAGAGAGATCACCATGGAGAAAAGCATTATGGACATCAAGCTGATGAAGAGACCAATTTTGAGCAGCTGCCAAAGCCAATAAACAACGTACTGTAACCATTTTGGCAGTAGGTGAAAAAGTGTCATGATAATCGATGCCTTCAAGTTGTGTATAACCTTTTGCAACCAAGCGCGCTTTATAACGTTCAAGAGAACCATCTGATTTGCGCTTGATTTTATACACCCAACGGCAACCAATAGCCTGCTTTCCAGGAGGAGAGATGTGAGAGACCAAGTATTATTGGCTTCTAAAGCGGCCAACTCATATTGCATTGCCTTTTGCCAATGAGATTGAGAGGCAGCTTCATTATAACATGTAGGCTCAACATCATTAGTTACAGTAGCAATAAAGGAACGATGCTGTGGTGAGTAACGATCATAAGAGATAAAATTGCAAAGAGGATATCGTGTACCTTTATGTGGAAAAGATGACGAGGGTGACAATGATTCGGGAGACGTCACTTGATTACAAATATAATCACGTAAATTTACCGAAGGAACACGAGGTCATTGAGAACGACGCAAGGGAGCTGCTGGTGGTGAAGTAAGTGGAAGTGATAGGAATGGGTTCCATTGGTATTGGCTGACTGGATGAAGAAGTCTCCGAAGCACTAGGATCTGAGATAATAGCAGGTATGATTGAATCGGTGTTAGATGAGGAAGGTGTGATAGATTCATAAGGAAAGATATCCTCATGGAAAATAACATCACGGCTAGTGAAGACTTGATGAGTTTCAATACTATATAATTTGTAAGCTTTCTGGCCAACAGGATAACCAAGAAAAACACATCGTGTGGCACGAGGAGCAAACTTATAGGAGACATGAACATTAGTAGCATATGCAAGGCATCCAAAAACTCTAAGGTGAGAATAAGAAGGAGTTTTGCCATAGAGTCGCTCAAAAGGAGTTTGGCGGGAAAGTATAGGTGTGGGCAACCGATTGATTATATGGACTGCAGTAGAGACACATTCTGCCCAAAAGTGTAAAGGAAGATGAGCTTGAAAACGAAGAGCTCGTGCTGACTCAAGGATATGTCTATGTTTGCGTTCAACAACCCCATTTTGTTGAGGGGTGTAAGTGCAAGAATGTTGGTAAGTGGTGCCTTGTTGTTTAAAAAAATCTCGCATTGAAAAAAATTCCCTTCCATTGTCAACCCGAATATTTGCTATATTAGCATTGAATTGGGTTTGCACAAAAGAGAAAAAAGTTGGTAAGTAGATGTCGCGTTTCACTTTTATGGTGCATGAAGAAAATCCAAGTAAAACGAGAAAAGTCATCCACAATAGTCAAAAAATATTTAGCACCGGAAAGAGAAGGAATTTTGAATGGTCCCCATATGTCACAGTGAATTAATTCAAAAGGTTTAATAGAAGAAATTGAACTAATGGAAAAAGGAAGTCTTGTCTGTTTTGCAAGAGCACAAACATCACAAGCATTATTTGACTCTAAAGGGAATTTTAACAAAGTTTTAGCAATAAAGTCTAATCTAGTAGAAGACAAATGACCCAGTCGTCGATGCCACAGGATTGTAGATGTGTCTTGAGAAAGGGAAGATTTGATTGTGTGGGCTGCTGCAGATTGAGTAGGAGTGTGAGACTTATTCCTTGCCATTGTAACCAAGTAATAGAGTCCGTCTCGTTGTTTACCCAAACCAATCGTCGTCCTCGTCATCAAATCCTGCAAAATACACCAATAAGGAAAGAATGTTACTGAACAATTTAAATCTCTTGTGATTCGACTCACAGACATCAAATCCACTTTGCAAGATGGCACCCCAAGCACATTTTTTAAATAAATAACTGGACTCAAAGGTAAATTTTCAGTAGAGATAATTGGAGCCTGGTCTCCATTTGGCATAACAACTGGTGGTAAAGAGATGTTCTCTTTACTGTTAACAAGTAAGGCTGGAGAAGAAGTGATGTGATCCGTTGCACCACTATCGATTATTAGTTTTGATGGCGACAAACCTGAGGAAGTTTTGGCATTGTTTGCCTTAGGAGTAGCTGATTGAGATGCCCCGTTACCCTGCATAATAGACAACATTTGTTGTAACTGTGATTCAGTCAATCCATTCATAGCGGACTGGATTTGTTGCATCATTGGAGCCTCTCTGACATTATTAATTGAAGGTTGGTTGTTGCCATTGGGCTTGGAATGAGTATTCTTGGTTGATGCATGCTTGGGATGTCCCGGTGGATAACCATTTAACTTCCAACATGTCTCTCTTACATGATGATCCCTGTCACAGTAAGAACAATGTAGCGGTTTGCGATTAGATGAATTAGGACGAGAAAAAGAACCAGATTTGTGTCGAACAGCAAAGGCTACTGGTTCATCTTTCCGAACAACCATGGCTGAAGTTTCTATTGTCTCAAGTGTTGCGCCCAAATTTCGTTGTTTTTCTTCTTGAGCAATAGAAGAATAAGCCTGTGCAACATCAGGTAATGGGTTCATTAAAAGGATTTGACCACGAATAGCACTATAAGACTCATTCAATCCCATAAGGAATTGCATCAGTTTGCGCCTTTTGTTGTCTGCTCCACAAGTGCAAACAGCATCATTATAAGAGCCTAACTCATCCCACAATTTTTTTAGCTTTGTGTAATATGCCGCAACAGTCATTTGATCCTGAGTTAGACAAGCAATGTCTCTCTCAATCTGAAAAATCCGTGGTGCATTGCTTTGAGAAAAACGATTTCGAAGATCTTCCCAAACTTCATGGGCAGTGTTATAGAAAATAACACTATCTGCAATATCAGGCGTTAAAGAATTAAGTAGCCAAGATAATACCATGTCGTTACATTTTTGCCACGCTGCATATTCTTCTGGTTCGGTTGTGACAGACGGTGCCTTGAGAGTTCCATCAACAAAAGCTAATTTGGATTTTGCACTCAAAGAAATGACCATGGCTCTACGCCAAGTCGAATAATTGTCTCCGTCAAGGGATTTGGAAACAAGAACCATTCCAGGATTATCAGAATGGTGAAGAGAATATGGATTGTTGGAATCCATGATGATGAGAAGCAACGAATTTTGATGCAGAAAAAAAAAATGCAGAGGTATTGTCACTGCTCTGATACCATGTAAAAATAAAATGGAGAAAAAAATCTGCATTAAATTGAATTTCTGCAAATACACGTATATATACAAGAGTTAATTGAGTCAATTCACCTAATCTATTCCTATAATCAAGCTATCAATTTCACCTAATCTATTCCTATAATCAAGCTATCTTAATATCAATGATTATAACATTTATTCTGATACATAATTACAGTACAAACTCCATGATTCTTGGGATATAATTGATTTTTCTAACAATTTTCGTGTGGATTTTATCTAATCTTAGAATATGAATATTAATTCATCAACTTTTGGTATTCCAAACGCATGAATTTGAATCAGCAAAAAGTCAGTAATAGGGGTTAAGTGTAAAAGAAGGATATGGAACGAAATAGATTGTTGTGGTCTAGCCAAGCCCTTCAAGTGGAAGAAAATACAAATACTTCCACTGCTGAAATTATTAGATATTTTGAGAAAATATTATCTTTAATGTCTTTACAACAGCATCCGGTATATAAGGATATTTAGAGGGGATTCCACAAAAGAAATGTGTAAATAAAAGAAAGAGGCAAGAATGAAGGATTACTTCAGATTGTGATTGTTAAGAAGAAAGAAAATAGGAGAAATATTTTTTTTGTATATTCACACCAAAGATACAATAGCCTATTTTATAGGCTTGTACAAGTAATAGGTACAATGAACTTAACAATAATAAATGAAGTTTAAATCTAATCTTATCCTAATCTAATCATATCCTAATCATATCTATAATTTAAAATTCAAATATAGTACAACTCTAATACTCCCCCTCAAGTTGGTGCGTACAAGTCCCTACATGCCCTAACTTGCCAAGTGAGTTGTAGAAGATTTGGGTCGATACAGCTTTGGTCAGTACATCGGCCAGTTGATCTTCCGACATGACGAATAGAAATCGTATCACCTTATCTTCAAGATTTTATTTTATGAAATGTTGATCCACTTCAATGTGTTTGGTGCGATTATGTTGGAGTGGATTATGACTGATATCGATGGTTGCTTTATTATCATAAAACAAATTTATTTCAAAATTAGGAGAGAAGCCAATATTGATCATTGATAGGTAATAAACTTACCTATATTATTATATATATTATTATATTTCAGATTATATTTTAATTATTAATATAGTATTTTTGGCTGCAAATGACTCATTTTCTAACAAAGTCATAAGAATTAGGATTTTTACCAAAATTAGAGTTAATGAGACGAAATTTTATTTGAGCAAAGTAATGCACAATTTTGATCTATAATTGCAGGTTCATCATACTTAAACTTATTTTGGATCAATCAAAGCAAAGGAACATCTAGTTCAATGGTGATTCAAGGAGTTAAAGTGGATGAACAACTTTAAAGGAACAAATGTACAAAATAATGAAAAAACTTCAATTGTTCACCAAAATGCTTGGAAATACGTAGAAAATATGCGTACACATCAAGTCCAGCTCAGCAAAAATTAGAAATCAAGTGGGGGCCACAAGGATGGGATCTCGCATATGGAGATATGTGGATGCTAGACTCGTATCTCCAGACGCGTATCATCATTTCGGCTGATACTTCTAGGGCATCCACTTGCATCCTCGTCCAATTGGTTTTTGTAGACATTTTCAGATGAAGATAGGTTTTGCAAGTGGGAGGAATACATTGGAAGCATAAATGAAGACTTTTATGCCCAATCGGAATCCCTAAGCAAATCTTCATCATTTTATGCATTAATGATGTAGGCAAGTTGGAAAATGACTTGTGGAATATTTGTCTATAAATATAAGTCATTTGTAAACAAAAAGAGGGAGGGGAGAGAGGATTTAGTTGTAGAAAGTAGTTATTATCTTTTCTTCCATACTCAGCTTGGTAGAGAATTAGTAGAATTCTCTAAATCCTTCAATAGAGTGGTGAGGAACATTGTAAGAGACTGTTGTAGTGTAATCTTTTGAAGGTGAATAAAGAAGAGGACTAATTCTCATATTGGTTGAGCAATTTCTAAACTCTATCTCTTTTACTTTCAATGGTTGCCATGAATTCAATCTTTGAAGTTGAACTCTTAGTTGTTTCATTCACCATGTTGAACTCTTAGTTGTTTCATTCACCATGTTGAACTAAAGGCTTCATTTAGATCATCGATGAAGCTAATTAATTAACAAACATGATTTAACTTATGTTACTTACTAAACTTACATTTGTTTATTTGCTTTTTCAAGTTTTAACACTTGTTTTTGCATGACCAACTTAAACAAGTCATCTAGTTGCTACTTGATATTGAGAAATGTATGTAACAATAGAAAATGAATAAGTAATGCCTAAGTAAGTCATATGAGAATAATGGGTGTTTAGGTGAATCACTACAATTCATACTTTTCATAAATTTCATCATGAGAATAGTTGAAAATCTTGTCATTTCATAGAGAGATTAGTTATGACATATATAGAATTGGATTTCCAAACAAAGCAAGATAACACTTAATAAGTTATTCATGCTTGGTTCAATAGTAGATTCTATGTTCTAGACTTCTTGCTTGAATTCTACAAAAGTTCTTAATCATAAACCTACTCTATTGAAGGAAACACCTATCACTTTTATTTTCAATTGTATTTAGATAATAAAAGTTGGTGAAAAAATTTTAGTAATTGCACATATTATGATTCCTCGTGAGATTTGACACCTAATACTCCAAATACTACAATCGACCCGTATACTTGCAGAATAAGTTAGGGAGATTAGGTTTCTATTACTTGATTTGAATGTGTTTGTTCATAATTGTTATACCTAATCTAAACCACGTCAATCATCAATCTCTTAAGCTACAGAAGTTCACACACACCCTTAGCCATTTCTCTGAATTCAGCCTTTGCACTAGACAATACTACTATCATTTGTCGCTTACTTCTCTAAGTAACTAGATTGCCGCCGATAAAAGTAAAGTAGCCTGATGTCAATTTTCGATCAGTAGTATCTCCAGCCCAATCAGCATCAATTTAACCCTCAAAATTGAAATGGTTGTTCTTAGAAAATAGAAGACCTTTGCCTAGGAGAACCCTTCAAATATCTAAGAATTCTCATCACAGCCTCCATATGCTGATTACTAAAGAATGCATGAATCGACTAACTATGCTAACAGCATAGGCAATATCAAGGCGAGTGTGAGACAAATAGATCAACTTACCAACTAACCTTTGAAATCTTTCTTTATCAGTTAGCTTCTAATCCAAATATTTACCAAACTTGTAGTTCTGACAGATCGATGTATCAACTGGCTTACAATCTAGTAGTCCAACTTTAGCTAAGAGATCGATCACATATCTCCATTGGGATAGAAATATACCTTGGGTCGATCTTACCACCTCAATCCCCAAAAAATATTTGAGATTTCCTAAGTTCTTCATTTCAAACTCTGTTGCTAGCCGATCTTGCAAACTAGAGATTTCTTCATTACAATCACCTGTGATAATCATGTCATTAACATAGATTATCAGAGCTGTTACCTTTTTATGATGATGCTTCAAGAAAAAAGTATGGTCTTCATTACTCTGCCAATATTCATATTTCTTCATGGCCAAAGTAAATCGACCAAACTAAACTGTGGCGACTGCTTCAATCTATAAAGAGCCTTTTACAACTTACACACAGCATTTCAAGTTGAAGCAGCATACTTTAGTGGAATGTCCATATATACTTATTCTTCAAAATCATCGTGTAAACAGGCATTCTTTATATCAAACTGATGTAACGGCCAATCTAAATTGGTTGCAAAAGACAATAAAGCCCTAATTGTGTCCTATTTTGCCATCGGTGAGAAAGCCTCTTGATAATCGATGTCATATGTTTGTGTATACCCTTTTACCACAAGTCATGCCTTATAGCGATCGATTGAGCTATCAGTTTTGTACTTGATTGTGAACACCCATTTCCATCCCATTGTTTTCTTTCTTTCTGAAAATGGGACTAAAGTCCAGGTATCATTCTTCTTTAATGCTCATATCTTCTCTTTGATAGCTTGAATCCAATTTAAATCAGCAAGGGCATCATGCACACTATTAGGAATATAAGCTGATAAAACATTATGTACAAAGGCCTCCAAAGGTTTTGATAGTCAGTGAGTTGAAACATAATTGGCAATGAAATACTTGGATCGATTACTATGAGCTTCTGGAGAATAGCCACACAGCTATATACCCTTGTTGGAATCATTAGCACAAACGATAAAGTGAAATATTGAGCTAAAATCTCCAGTAAGGTTTGAAAGTTCACTGCTTTTAAAGGTAACTGATTCAGCAAGTAGACTATTGTTGTGACTGCATCAAGCCAATATTGACATGAAATATTTGCATTAATGAGCAATGCTCTAGCTATTTCCAACATATGCTGATTCTTCTTTTCAGCCACTCTATTTTGCTGTGGGGTTTGACTGCATGAAGTCTCATGTATGAGACCATTTGTATTGAAAAACTCTTGTAGTGATCGATTATTATATTCACAACCGTTATCAAATCGAAAGATCTTGACTGTAGTTGAAAACTATGCTTGAATTATAAGAAAGAATGATTTAAAAACATCTAAAACTTCATTCTTATGTTTCAACAGGTACACCCATGTTATTTGAGTACAATCATCGATAAAAGTTACAAACCAACTAATACCGGTAGATGAAGTAATCGGTGATGGTCCCCTAATGTCAGAATGTATCAGAGCAAAAGGAGTGTTGCATTTATTCATACTGATAGGATAAGAAGCTCTATGACTTTTAGCTAGAATACAAGTCTCACACTTCAGATTGACAACATTTGTGAACATGTCGGGAAACAAATGCTTCATGTATCCAAACGACGGATGCCCAAGTCGTTAATGCCACAACTGAATGTCCCGTTCTTTGGTGTTATCGATACTTCTCATCTGGTTTGCTTTACCTGAACTGAAATCATCCATGTAATATAAATCCTCCCTTCTAGTACCACGATCAATTATCTTCTTAGTGAGAATATCATGAAGAATACAAAAAGTATCATACATTAGTGCTACAAACAGCTTATTTGATAAAGAGGGAATTAATAAAGTATTAGGTAGAAAAAGAGATAAAGATAGAATGACATTTCCAACCCCTGTAACTGTATATTGCGCACCATTGGCATTAGAGATCATTGATTGCCTTGGTTGAGCGACACATGAAAAGTCATATGGATCAAAAGTCATATGATCGATAGCTCCTGAATCGATAATCCAACCACTATTACGTTGACTAGTGCTACAATTACCTTGATATTGATGAGCTCTTTTTACATCAACTGTATAGGCAAAAGGCACCTGCGCGACATTAAGAGCCGTGGCTGATGTTATTGACTCTGCAGTTGCAGTGGCCACTTTTCCCGAGCTTTCACCTTGATCGACCGTATTTAATCAAACAACTCATCGATCTGTATTTTTTGCTCCTTCCATCACGTTGGATAACCATACAGTTTGAAACATATATCAAGTGTGTATCCCTTTTTATTATAATGAGTATAGTTATCTCCGTCAGTTGATATCTTGGACTGAGTTTGGGATAGTATCATCAACCCACCTTTTGCTCCCTTGGATGCCACAATAGTGTCGATTATGTTGTCTTCCCCTATTAACATCACTGATTGCCTACTATCTTCACACCGGACATAGGCATATGCCTTTTCCATTGTTAGGAACGATTTTATTCGCAACACATCACTGTGGATTCTATCCAATCAATTATCTAATCTATCAAGGAAGATGTATACTCTTTCTTTCTGTATGAGAGAGTTGTACCTGTTGATATCGACAACATATTCCATTGAATTTGGTCGACGAAAATCAATCTTCCTCCACGAGCCTTGCAGGTCGTTGTAATATTTCTCAGTTGACTCTTCAGCTTGTCTCATCCTAATAATCATTCGCCGCAGATCATATAACTGGGATGTATCAGCCCTATCAAAATATGTTGTGGCAATAGCATTCTATACCGATTTGGCAGTAGAAAAATGGATAAAATTACGGATAAAAATGGGTCTATGTCATTTATTAGCCATTCTTTTACGATAGAATCCTCTATTCCCATTGTCGATATGTTGCATCTGTCAATGAAGGTTGAGGAAGTTCTCTATTGATATATCCCAACTTGTCTTTGTTTGAAATATACATTTCGACAACTTGGGACCAAAGTGCATAGTTGGTATCATCCAACTTGACGCTGAGATGAGCCATGGAGGAATCATTGCTCCGTGTAGGTTTCTGACATCTATTCAGGACTTCCATCATCTTTGTGGATAAGTCTTCAAGAACTATGTCAGCCTGTCCTCTTCTACCTTGCACAAGTTCGGATGATTCCGCCATATTATCGTAATTTTTTTAAATAGAGTTTCCTAGAATCTTTGCTCTGATACCATGTTAAGAAGAAAGAAAATGAGAAAATATTTTTTTGTATATCCACATCAAAGATACAACAGCCTATTTATAGACTTGTACAAGTAATAGGTACAATAAACCTAGATAATAATAAATGAGTTTCAATCTAACCTTATCATAATCTAATCATATTCAATTATATCCTAATTATATCTATAATTTAAAATTCAAATATAGTACAACTTATAACAGTGATAACAAGGATTGTCAAAGATACTTTTCAGTATATGCTTGTATTGTGATAATGACCTGTACACAAGAATGTATCCATATTTTAAAATAGAAAATAGTAGTATTACAGATTGTGATATTGATAGAGTTATAGACACATTTAATATGAAAAACTACCTCGCCAATCGCTATAAGCTAATGTCGTTATTCTTTCTTATCCAATCTTGGTCGACTCAGATTGATTTGGCTCTGACTCGTTGAGAATCGACTGATTCGAGGTCGATTCGTCTGGATCAAGTTGGACCACACATGAGATAAGGATAAGGAAAGAAAGCAAACAAATTTTAATCTCATCTGACCATGGTTGATCTTCTGATCGTTTGGTCCAACTAATTTTTGGTTGGTTTGGGTGTGTGATGGGTGGAGGCAATTTTGGTATTTATAAGTAGCGAATTGGTTGGATTGTGATGGGATGATGGTTGAGGAGTCGATAGGTTTTGGTGGTGGCAATATTGAGGATGGTGGTGGTGTGCTAGCGGTGTGACCGAAGCTGTAGTGATGGTTTTTGGGTTGAGGACAACTGAGTAGCCTGGAAGAGAAGAGAACGAAGATCTTTTTTTTTTTCAATTGCAAGCATCGTGTGCCTTTTTTTAACAATAATTAGATGCACAATGCCTTTTTTTTTTTTTATAGATAGAAGCACTTTTTTTAAAAAATAAATAAGCACTACATGTCATGCACCGGTAATTACACCACTATAATTTTTTACCAACATAACTTACAAATACAATACTTTATGATATAATTTGAGTCACACAACGCTACGTAAAATTTCAATTATGTTGTAACTTTAAAACAAAAACACCAAATAAAATTTCTAACATAGTTATAAAGCTAGAACAATACACTCCATGATCGTGACATCGCACCATGTTAATAACCACCTCTACTTTGTAAATACTTATGCGTTCAAGAGTAAAAAACTAGAAATTGTATGCAAGTATGTATATTTCAAAGTCAAAGTATCTGTAATTTGTATGTATATTTGTGTATTTCAAAATCACAATATCTGAGATGCTTCCAGAATTCTTAAAAATTTTACTAAGTTGTTTGGAGGACCACTATTGACCAAATGCCTAATTATATCAAATTTCTGGATATCAGGTGTATTTTACACTTCTTGTTTCCCCTAAGGGCTTAAATCAGTAGGCAGTTAAGCATCGGGATCAAATCTGTCTTGGTGCAGTAAAAGAATGATAATGCATATCTGGTTCGTGCTAATTGTGTGTTTTGCTGTTATATTTTAGTATTTTATTATTTTTATGAGTTGATTCTACTCTAATTTATGTTTTGTGTCACTTGTAGGTGTTTTGGTATAATTGGTGCAGAAAAGACAATCTTCAGAAAACTTTTGCTTGTAAGGTGTGGGCATGCTATGGCTGAGAAACTAAATTGCAGAATTAAAATAGAAATTTTCTATTGTGACTCAAGCTGTACCTTTTGCTGTGAGATTTTAAAAGCCCAACTGATTTTTAAGAATAAATTATTTTAGTTTGTCAGTTAGAATCAATTAACTTTATAGATTATAATTAGGTAGTTGAACTTCTATAGAAAGGGAAAATACTTCCTTTTGTGATAGGTTTCTAATTATGGTAGAAAAAGTAGGAGATTAAGAGGGGAGAACAAGGATATACGTATGACTTCTTCTTGATCGCTCTCTTTCTATTCTCTCTATAGACAATTATTCTTCTTTTCTTCTATGAACATCTTTATTTTTCTGCATCTTTTTACTTCCATAGGGTGTAACTAAATCTCTTTTCTAGTCGAAGGAATATTGAATGACTAGTTCTACAAATTGTAAGATCTAATTTATTTTTCATTGTTTCTTAAAGTTATTGACGTTTGTATATCTCACGGTTTTAGTGTTTGGAATTATTGTGTTAAATTGAATATTACCGGTCGGATATTAAATTCTACCATATAATCCTCTGTCATTTGAAATAGTTAAATTCGTAATTGTTTAATTGTTTGATACAAGTAGCAACTAGCATAAAAGATGTACAATCTAATTTAAATGAACCATTGTAGGTGTTTGTTAATTAGAATTGGGTTTTTCTAGCTTGTATTGCAATTGTGAGATTAAATTCTATAGTTGTACCTAGTTTGTCTCTCAATTAGGGAAGTAATTAACGGTTGTACCTTAATTACCAAAACGGTAAGAAAGAGTTGGCTGTTAGATTGTATCAACAGCTATAACCAATGTATTAGTAATTGTTAGAATTCATTCTTGCATCAATAATCAGTTGATAGAACCAAATTCTATATTATTCCTTTGGCTAGAGCTTTCTCATTTTTGAATTCTTTTAATTTTATTTTCTACAATTTGGATTATTCTGGTTTGCTTAGTTATTATTAATTATTCCAAAACTCCCTTATTTTTGGTGACATTGGATTAAGTAAATTAACCAATTTCTGAAGAGATAACCTTACTCATTACTGTGCTCAAAATCATTTTTTGTTGAGTAGGTTTATAATATTAATTTTTATGTTGCTGACACCCGTTCAAAGAATTAGCAAAGGAAAAGGAATGTATCACAAGGGCTAACTAATGAAGTTGTGGGACGATATCAACATGCATGTGATCTCTATCTCATCAAATCCTAGAAAACAAAGAAGTAATTAAGATAAAGGATTAGGGTCAATAGTAGTCCCATGTTCTCCATAGTTATAAGATCATTAAGGGATTGTTCCCAGTAGCTTTTGATTTTTATAAAAAAATAATTTTAGAAAAGTTGAAAACCAGTTGCTCTTGATTTTAACTGAAAAAGTCCAAAAATATAATTAAAAAAAACCGTTGAGAAGATCACAAAATAGATTTTTCAAATATCAGAAGCTAAAATCAGGTAGAAAAAAGCTATTGAAAACATGCCCCAATTCATCAAGTATTCCCTATGATTGATGAACTTATAGGATGACATCGAGCATTAACGTGGTACTTTTGGCGTGGTGTTTCTCACAATTAATGCTCGGTGTTGTGTAACTGCATATGATCCTATATGATTTATTATGGGATTTTACGACAAATTAATCTTATATTTTTCCCATTTATCAGGCTTCATATGAACTTCAAACTACTGCTCCCAGAAATTGTTGCATTCATGTGTGCGGTGGGTTAATTCTTATTTTGGAATTTGTTATATTTTCCTTTTTCATTTTTGGGAAATAAAATGAAATATTAATCGTATTAAAGTAAAATGTCCCAAGAGAAAATAGTACTATTAATTACCTATTGTAGTGGTATTGTTTTGATACAAAATACCACTATGCATTAGTTTGACATCAAGCTTTAATTGAAAATTTTGCATTGAGATATTAAGATAACCCTCCCCTTTCAAGAGGATCAAATACTCTTAAGAAAGATTGTATATAACTAAATATTCAATAAAATGTTCTAATGCTAGGAGAACAAATACTGAATTCCACATAAGGGAAATTTGATGTTTAACGTTGAAATAAACAACTTAGAATTCCACTTAATTTTGAGACTTTTAATCACAAAGAGTATTGAAAATGCAACTTTGGAAGAACAGCAGAATTACACATCGAGGAAGGCAAGACTCGTTAGGTTTTTAGACTTTTGCTATATACCTTTTTAGATTTTATTGGTGTTATATTTAGAGCTTCTAATAAACCGAGCTATTTATAAAATCAAGTTGATTTAGCTCGTAAAAGCTCAAATTTGGCTCATTCGAATGGTTAAATGACCTGACTCGAACAAGGAATTGAGCTCGTTTATTAAACGAACAAACTCGAATACTATTTGCAAACACTAATTTGCTTTCGGAACATAGGTAATAATGTTTTTTCACATTATTCCCAAAGTAAAAACATCGAGTTCAATCGAATTTGGTTTGATTGTGCAAAAACCAAGTTCAATCGAGCTTTGTTTGTCTGTGTAAACGAATCGAGCTCAATCAAGCTCTGTTTGTTTGTATTAAACGAGCTGATCTCATTCGAACCTATTCGAGCTCGGTTCGTTTGTATTAAACGAGTCGAATTCAAGTTCAATCTCGAACTAATTGTATTATTTGACTAACTGAGCTTGAACACAAATATTAACTCGTTTAATAATTGAGTCGAGCTGAGCCTGTTCCTTTATTAAACGAGCAGCATCTGAACAAGAAGTATCCGGCTTGTTTCGATTGATTAAAAGCTCTAGTAACATTGTTGATAAGCCTCTAAGGTTTAAAGCAAGCCCACGTAGCAAATAAGCATTTTAGGGGTACTTTATATTTGAGGGCCCCACCTACTATATTGATGTCATATCCCATAATCGTTAACACGAGTGGGGTCATGACTGTCGTGCTTCAAAAAGACAGTCCAATTCGGTGATCCCTTTTGAAAAGAAAGGTTTTTGGAAAAAAATGTGCGTGTGTTAAAAAAATTGGATTTTGATTCAAAAAGTGTTATTTAAAAAAATGATAAAATAAAATAAGGCTGAGACTAAAAAGTGCGACAGTTTTGGTCAACTAATTTTGAAAAAGAATTTTTATTTTAAAAATAAAGTCGCCACTGGGTATTGAGTTAGGATGTACCAAGTCACCCGAAAAATTATTTACAAAACAAACATAAAGTAAATTTTTTTGAAAAAATATTTAAAAACACTTTTTTTCGACTCCTGTTTATAAAAAACAAGAGAAAAAGGTCCGAGAATCACATTTGAAGAAAGGGAAGGCAAAGGCTCACACATAAGGCACCATTTCAACCTAACCAAAGATAGTTGTGAGGTTTAATCAAAATTTTCTAAATTAATCCTAAATTTTATCGCGTTTGGATGTATCTATATAAATGCAAATCTTAATCTAAATGTGAATATCGGGAGGGTCAAAATGTTCCGTCGAGGCTTGTTTGGGATTATCGCATTAATTGTGAAACTCAAGTCGAGACCTCGAGGGAGTCACGAGTGTCTATGCAAAATGAAATGCAAAAAGAAAAGAAAAATAGTAATATAGATAATAAGTGGTCTAAGAAAGTGTGCATGCAGCATAACGGGTATGGAGGATGAATATTTCATGACTGAATGTTCCTACTCACGGAGGGAAGAAGGACACGTACGCCACTACTTGTCACGTGACGAGGTGACTATTTCTAGTCGGATCATACAAATGTTCTAAAAGTGTTAGTGAAAATGCAACTTAAATGTCATGCACTTGAAGATGTGTCAAAATAAATAAATAAATAAATAAATAATACTAATAACAAAAATCATGCAAAATGGAAAGAAAACTAAAAGTGTGTGAAATGGGATGTGAAATGCACACAAATAGTGATACTATCACTAAAGTGACCTAAGGGTCTAGTGTTGGACTAACACTTTCTAAAGATTCCCACTAGCGTTGGACTAGCAAGAAAGCGATGAAGTCACAACTAGTATTGGACTAGTGTGGTAATGGAATAATAAGAACTAATAAAACATAAATCAAAATAATAAAAACATAAATTGAAAGAAGATAAACATATAAAGATATATAAGAGCATATAGAAGCACATAACATTTAGATATCATATTTAAATGTAAAAATCCTAAGGAAAGCGATAAAACAAGTAAACATATAAGCACATAAAAGCACATAAGCCCTAACTATTACACCACTACAATTAAAGGAGAAAAAAGTAAAAAAGACTTATCTATTACATTTGCTATCTAAATACACAAATATTTATAAAAAATACGAAAGGAAAATAATCTAATTATTATATTGACTATCTAAATGCAAAATATTCACCAAATAATAAAATTTGAAAATTAGATAACATAAAGTAAATAAATACGAAAAAAGCATGTAAAATAAAAAATATATGAAGAAAATGCATAAAAATCACATAAAGGCACATTGGGGAACATAAAGAGAAATTAATAAGTAATAGGGGTACCTTTTGAAGGTCCAGTATAAATGCTTAAGAAAACAAACACACACGTCAAGGTACTTCGGTATAAACAAATAAATGCTAAAATATTAAGTACTAACAAAATTGGGATAAAATATAAATTTGAGCAAACTTAGGAATCAAATTGTGAATGTAAGTAAGCATGGGGGCACAATTAAAGATTAAAACTAAGTAAGGGGGGAAAACTATAAAATTTAGCAAGTTAAAGACAAAATTACAATTATTCAGGTTCTAATTGGAAGGAATAAAATCCTAGAAGGGCTAATCCATGAATCTTAGGTGCAAAAATCTAGAATGTTGGGAGGCGTAATAACATTATCCAAAACCTATGAACTAAGGCATAAAATACACATTAATGTAACTTATTAAAATTCCACAATATACCCAAAATTCACCCAACTATTTCAATTCCAATTCTCTAAAACCCCCTAAATCATTTTTTATGCCAATTCCCTCAAATCAAACCCCCACCCTCGCTTTTTTTCTTTCTCTTTCTTCCTCTTCATTTCTCTTTTCTCCTCTCTTCTCTCATATGCTTTTCCCTCCAATTTCTCTATTCTCTCATTTGTTTCTGTTCTCTGCCTCTTTCTTTTTCTGTTATCTTTGCTTTTTCTCTCTTCTCCCGCATCCCATCTCCCTCTATGCTCTTTTTTCCTTTCGGTTTCACTCCTTTCTTCAATTCAACTAACCATGTCCCAATCCTCTCAAGCTTGTGAATAATCTATCATGATTTGAGTAAAAATTCATACAAAATATCACATGTTGGATGTTAATTGCATTGAAATTAAAAAAAGAAAAACAGCAGACATACCTGAATGCAAATAGAGGACTCGGTGAAGGTGGGCTTCACTGGCATCGTTGGCTTGAAGTTTCGATAAGGGAGAGTTGATTATTGTGGCTAATTTTGCTTGTGGCCACCGTGAATTGGTGATTTGGCTACTGCCAGTGGCTACCTGGAATGGTGGAGTGGTGGCAGTCTATGTATTTTGGTGATTACAGATGTATGTGTGATTGGGATAGTGGTGATTTAGGTGATTTTTGGTCTAGCATGTTTGTGGTTTGAGGGAGTTTTGGTGGCTGATTATCTGCTGATTGATAGAATTTTATCAGTTGATTATGGGGGTTTAGGTGGTGGAATCGTGGCATGGGATGGCAACTGTTTAAGGGATGTTTGGGGTGGATTGAAGTAGAGGTGGTGGAGGGTTGTCGGTTGTGATGGTAATGGTGGTTGCAATATGGCTGATAGTGGTGGTTCAAGGTTGAAGCATTGTTGTATTGAGTGTTTCTGGGTTGTGGAATTGGTTGTGTGGTTTGGAAGCTGCCAATGGTGGAAGTGGGTAAGTGGGACTGATTGTTTGTGATGTGGTTGTGATGGTGAGTCGGTAGTGAGGTGGTGGAGACTAAAGGCTGCTATTGGATTTTTGAAGCTGTTTTGTTGTCCTATTAACTGGGATGGTCAAGATTTTGGGTGATTCTTGGCTAGCTATGGTTGTTGACAGCTTGGGCTAATAAGCTGCTTTTGCAATGAGGGTCGTGGTGGTGGTTCTGGTTGTGTGGTGAGGCCATGGGGTTTAGGGGCTGATTAGTGGTGTGGTTCTGGCTGCAATTTGTGGCTGGGAGGCTGCTTTGAGCTGTTGTAATGCAGATAGTGAAGCAGGCAGTTGCATCATGGTGGTTTGTTGCCTTTTGGGGTTTTTGGGTAATGATTGGTGGTGGTTGGAGTTGACACGGTGAAGATTGGTTGCTGTTTATTTTTGTGTCTGTTTTTTCTCTTTTCTTGCAGGTTGTGGGTTGTTTTGTTGTTGTTTTGGATGCTTTTTGAGTGCCCTTGGATAGCATTTTTAGGGGACTATTCTGATTTGATGGTGGTGTTTGGCAGAGGTGTGAGAACTTGGGAGTGGTTGTTGTGATTTTGGTTGAAAATTGTGAGGGTAACAGTGGCTGTGGATTCTGTTATAGACATTGTTTGTGAGGTTGTTTTGCAGGTGAAAGAAGATTGAGATAGTCCCTGATGGTTGGCCAATGATTGATGGCTTTGGTTTTTATGGTTATCTTTGGTGATTATTGGTGAGGGATTGGTGTTTACAGGTAGGTTTACGGTGGTCATGAGGGATTGATATGGGTGGACAATGGCTATTCAATTGTGTTAGACGGCTATGTAGGCAGGGAATGGTGGTTGTGGCTGAAATTCGACGGATTTAGCTTTGTTTGTTGGAGACGATTGAACAGATTGATTGTGAGGGTGGTGATTGTGGTGAGAACTGAGCTGGTGTTTGTGTTTGTGTTTGTGTATGAACCAGTGTGTGAAAGAGCTGTGTGAGTATGTGAGCCATGTGTGACTGTGTGAGCAATGTGTGAGTGTGTGTGTGTTGTGTGTATTTGATTGTGTGAATTTTGAACTATGTATGAATGTGTGTGGAAGTGTGTGTGGAAGTGTGTGTGGAATTCTAGCTTAGTGTATGGGACTGTGTGTATGTGGCATGAATTTGTGTGTGAATTGAGTGTGAATCTGTGAAGTGTGCGTTTGAGTGTATGACTGTGTGTGAAGTGTGTGTGTTTTGGCCGTGTGTGTATATGAATGTGTGTATGTGTGATTTTGTGTTTATGTGTGCAAGTGTGTGTATGCTAATGTGTGAATGGTGTGTGAAATTGGAGTAGTGTATGTTCATGGTGTTTTGTGTGTGTGTTAAGTATGAAGATGTCCTTAGAATGTGGTGTGTGTTCTTGGTGTGTGTGTGTGTGTTTGTTTGAAGATGTGCTTGGAATGTGGTGTGTGTTCTTGGGGTGTGTGTGTTTGTTTGAAGATGTGCTTGGAATGTGGTGTGTGTTCTTGGTGTATGTGTGTATTTGTTTGAAGATGTATTAAAATCTTACTAGGTGTTCTTGGGGTTCTTGGTGAAAAATTTGAAGATGTACTAAAAAAAATATATAGGAAAAAGTGTATGTTTTTTGGTGTAATATAAAAACTAAAAACTAAAAAAAGTAAAAACTCTCTAGACGTCTTTTTTTTTTCCTTCTTCTTCTCTAAAAAAGACTATTTACAGTACAAAAGTCTTAACCTCCAAGAAATAGGTAAAAATGATTGAAATGCCCCCAACCATTAAATTATAAATTTATCCTTAAAAAAAAGATTTTTGACACCTAGAAAACTAAAATTAAAATTTCAAAATGTCATGCTTTTTCTAAAAGAAACTCCACAAAGTGAAAAGAGAAAAGAAAAAAAAAATGTAATAAAAAATTTTATATAATAAAAAAATTTGGTCAAAAATATATTTCTTGTACAAAATAACCATTTTGCCCCTGAATAGAGTTTTTATTGAAAAAATAGTAATTGATTCAAAAAAATCAGAAAAATTTAGAAAATGCTTAAAAACCTGAAAACAAATTTGGGATTCGAAAATGGGTGAAAATGATATTCGTGAGGCGAAATGACCATTTTGCCCTTGCACTGACAAAATGACAAAAATATCAATTAAACTCAAAAAAATCACAAAAATTTAGAAACATGTATAAAAATACAAACTATACATTTAAAACGCTAAAACTAATGGAAAAAAAATATTTAACATGCTAAAAATTACTATTTTATCCCCGAAATTGTTGAATTTGCCCATTTTTTGCTCAAAAATCAGAATTTGCTCCCAAAAATAGGAAAAATACTCCCACTGTTGTAAAAATAAATGATGTGTCAAAATTTAGTGTCTACAATTGAATTTATAGTCTTGTAGGAAACTAAATTATACAACGGCGATTAAAAGTTGTACATGATTGGACAATATAATATTGAAGAGTTTATTATCACAATTCTTTTGGTGAATTCTGCTCTACATATCCTTAAATGCCACCTGTAAAGGCATTATAGATATTGTTTTCTCCAATATCTAATAGTTTTATCACTGGAGCCAAAGGGCCAAAAGAATTTTTGTTAGACTTACACTCCATGTTATACCCCTTGATAGGATGACACATAATCAATTAGAGTTCAAATTAAAAAAATTAATAAAAATACAAATTTAAAAAATAAAAATACGAATTGAAACTCTTGGATGTACCTTTTTGAAAGTTACAAAGTTACAAACCAGAATTTTTCAACACATGTAAGAAAAGTATCAAGAAAATATGTGAAAGTAATTTTTTAATTAGTAACAAGAAAACATATGATAATTACAGTATAAAAATATTGGACAATATACAAATAAAAAAAATTAAATAGAAACAAAAATCAAGTACGATATTTAGGATTTTGAGTTATCTTAATCATGAAAGTGAATTGACTTAATACTCATCAATTTCTCTATAATCTTTACAAACATTAGCCTCTAAGTTATATTTGTGGACTGGCTCATTAACCGTGGTTTCTAAAAATTGATACTCGTAACTAGAACTGCTTTTGTAAATGAGGTTCAATTAACCTAACTGCTTTCAAAATTTGATTTAGTTACCCTCATTTTTTAATTCAAAATTGACCAAATTTTGTGATTTTTTGGTTATTTTTGCACACCTTTAATATTAATTGATATGAGATTAATTACGCTAGAAGTTGGAGCAATGACCAATTAATTACAACAAAATGGGGTAGATGAAAACAAATTTATTAATAATAATATCGAAAGAAAACTAACAGTAGCTCAATTTAAAAAAAAAAACTGAGAATATCTAGGAGTGACCCTGGACTTGACTTGATTATAGATAATAATGAACCTATTTGGATATACATTTTTTTTTGCATATTTCACAAAAATTATCTACAATGGTGATTAGCTTCCTCCAAAATATATCCCAAATAATAAGAAAAAATGCTGTACTGTTTGACCCAAAAAAATCCCACTTTTCCTGTTGAATTGCAAAATATAGCAAAAAAATTTTTCTGGCCGAAATATAGAAAAAGGAGAGAGGGGCTGCTCCCCTTTTGCCTTCATTGTATGCTTCCTTTTGAATTAGATCGTCCTCCACATTCATATATCCGGATGGATTTTTAACTCACTAGTTTGGGGTGGAATTTTAAATCAGAATAAATTGTTCGTATGGGTCACAGGTGGCACAACAACCACTCAGCGCAGGAACCTCATTCTATCAATTTATACAGCTATTTTCTATTATTAATTTTAACACATCTAAACTCTAAAATAAATAGAAAGTTGTTAGTGCTAATACAAGAAGAAATGTCGCAGAGTTGCAGTTACCTGAACCAAGACACTAGTTGGCCTTGTAATGTCTCTGTGGGTTTACATAATGAAAATTACATTGGATTTCTTAATTCAACATGTATTTGATAATTTATCATTAATTTGGCAATTTGACTATAATTATATGTCACAGGGTGAGGACATACATCACACCATAGCCCATCATAACTCAAATAACCGTGATGCCTAGTATTAGTTTTGTCCTAGAATGCTGGAAGTATTATAGAGTACAACAGAGGATAGACATGTGAAAAGATAATTATGCATCGAATTTAATTTGACATTTGCACATACGGCCATATGTTGTCTATGTATGTCAGTTTTTCATTTATTGATCAAAGTATTGGACAAATAAATGGTTCCTAGATCAAAATTGACTTGCAAACTACTAGGCTAGGTTATAATTTACAAAAGTACAACAATCATACATATAAATGTGCTATTATGTTTTCATCATGTAAATCGCTATGTCATTTTTATTTCTTGGTGGATTAATTCAAGATGTTATCCATTGAAATATGGCCAGGATCATAGACGAATCGAGAGATTTGACTGTCTAATACATCCTAATGTCAAATGTTCACCACACTTCAGCATACACAATAGTGATTGACTTCTGAGTAGCGCTATACAATATTTCAGTATGATTACACCTTATAAGTCACATGTTACATACACTTCCCTTAGCTTGAATAGACCACGCAAAGTCAAGTACAAATGTCAATAACTGCAATAGAATTTGGTGCTACGGTCTATAAGCTTTAGACAGATATGTCATTTCGTATATGTTTGAATTGCAAACTATCAGTGAAGTTATGACTTAAAAATGTATACCACATTCACATTTCAATGGACAATAAGAACAAACATACATGGTGTAAATATCATGATTTCTGCATTAGCTTATTTTAAAATGTTATTCATTCAACAAAGGTAGCAATATCTGGCTATTACTTGGTAATGCTTATAAACAAGCAATATTTTTGTTTTGACTGATTTAATTCTCACAATCTTCACATAGCTAAACGTGCATGATGCTCACCAACTTGCCTAATATTTGGACTGAGCAAAAAATAGAACATGAAGTCATAAAATGTAAACATTTTTTTAAAAATATAAAATAGTACTTAACCACCAAACTGATGGTATATATTGACAAATTACAGCAATATCAATCCTGTTAAACATTAAGTATTATTGCAACTATTAGGTAGACTATTTGGCAATACAAATATTACGTAGTTTATTGAGCATAATGCATAGTTCTATTTCGAAGTTATGGGAATTAAATTAATCAAAACTAAAGTATCGCTTATTCACAAAGCATTAAGAAAGAATAGCTAAACTGTTGCTGTACTATTGGTAGCACTTTTTCAAATGTAAGAGGCTAGAATGATCATTTAACTCATATTGTCAAATCATTAGTCTTAGTGTAGCCGCATTAAGTAGTTTACTGCAATTTTTTTTTTAACGTATATGCGAGATTGAGTTGATATTTTACAGTTCAGATGGAAATTTGAGAACAATTTCACTATAAGATGAGGAATCAGAATTTTGACAGTAGTTTACATTGGTTAGTTAAGGTGATAGATAGTTACAAGGAAGATGAAAAAGTAAAGAAATTACTAAGTGCTCTAGCAGTGGGGAATTTCACCTTAACTGATTATTTGTGCAACAATGGTACCATTAAGTATAAGGGGAGAATTCTAATTGGTTTCGAAACTGATCTAAGACAGCAACTAATAGCTTGTATGCATGAGTCAGTAATTGGGGGGTCACTCAGGGATTATGGTAACTTATCCGAGATTGAAGGACTTTGCTTAGCCTGGGATGAAGAGTGAAGTGGAAGAATTTGTGCAAAATTGTGACATATGCAAGAGGTGCAAGGGGTGAACAATGCAACTATCCTGGTCTATTACAACCCCTCATTGTACCAGACCAAGCGTGGCAACATATATCCATGGATTTCATTGAGGGACTTTCCTCCTTGAGGTCAGATATTATATACGTAGTTCATGGATAGGTTCATCAAGTACGCACTATTTCATTCCTCGAAGCTCGCACTACACAGCTAAAGTAGTTGCCAAAGTTTTCTTTGACAACATTTTCAAATTACATGGACTGCCCAAGTCTATAGTTTTAGATAGAGACAAGGTTTTCACAAGTATATTTTGGCAAGAGTTGTTCAACCAAATGGGAACTAATCTGAACATGTCTAGCTCTTATCATCCTCAGTTAGATGGCCATACTGAGAGGATGAATAGGTGTGTGGAAACTTACTTAAGAGCCATGTGCATGCAACAACCAGGAAGATGGAAGAAGTACCTCGCAGCTGTGGAGTGGTGGTATAACACCAACTTCCATTCTGCTTTACAAATGATACCCTTCCAAGCTCTGTATGGGTACAAACCATCACAGTTAGGCTTGGACCCTGATTGCACTAGAGTTGCAGCAGTAGAAGATTGGTTGAGGGAGAGGGTAAACTGTAATGTTATGCTAAAAGATAACTTGATACAAGCCCAGAATAGAATGAAGCAAAATGCAGATAAGAAGAGAACTGACAAAAGCTTTCAAGAAGGAGATTGTGTGTATCTCAAGATCCAAACTCAATCTCCAAACCTACAGACAATCCTCCTTAGCTTTAAGAAAGAATTTAAAGCTAACAGCTAAATATTATGGGCCATTCCAAGCATGGTTCGAAGACTCGGCCGAGTCGGAGACGACTCGGCCGAGTCGTCACCGGAACGGAGGGCTCCGGTCCGAGACCGTTCCGATCCCACTCGGAGACGGGAGACTCGCCCGAAACTCAGTCGAACTCGGTCATCTCGGACCGAGTTGTCTCCGAGTCGAAAAAAATCGGTGAGTCTCGGCCGAGTTACCCGGGTCAACCCGGCCAAATAAAAAAGTCAGATAAGAAAAAACGAAAAAAAAAAAAAAAGCTGGGGGCAAAGAATCTATACATCCTTTCAATGGGATCTGCTGGAAACTAAGCTCAGGGCGTAGCTTGGTCTTGGTGGCGACGAAAACGAACTGCGCCAACAACACTGGGGCGGCAGATGGAGGTTGATGGCAGTGTCGTGAGGTGGCTCGACTGGAAGCTGGTTTGGTTGTCAATTGGTTGAGATTGCAGCAGTGGTGTTTGTGGTCGTGCTCTGATGGTGGTCGTGGCAGTGGTGAGGCTGTGGTGATCTGGTGGGTTGAGCTGATGGAGGTTGTGGTTGAGTGAAGGTGAATTTGCTTGCAGTTGTACATGATCGGTGACTGGTGAGATGGTTGTGGTTCGGTTGTACATGATCGGTGACCGGTGAGATGGTTTGGTTGAGTGGCAGTGGTGGAGTTTGGTGGAAGACTGGTGGAGGTGGGGGTTGATGCTGGTTGGTGAAAAGGGCTAGTAACGAGGGAAGAAGAAGCAGGAACGGTACTAATGATTTTGTGAAATATCACAACCAAATTGGATGTATTGCAATTAATGACTTCTGTTGGTAAAGAGGTTGACTTTTGGTTTTTACAATTTCACCAAGGTATTGAATATTTTAATAATATCAGTGTTGAATTCTTTTGTTTCTATGCTAAGGAGTAGATTTTTATCAAAGCATCAAAAGCTGTAACTTATTCACGAAGCCCATTCCTTTTTCTGTGGAGTTTAATTGAAAGTTGTTTGATTTTTTATATATTTATAATAAAAGTTGTTTGGAACTATTTATGTATTTTATAAATGTATACAAGTGTCATAATTTTATATTTAAAGTTTTAGGTTATAATATCTAGAAAATTTGTACATTTTAGATTTTTTTTAATAAATTTTTTGTTACTTTTGTTTAGTATTTTTTATATTTTGAATAATTATTTATAATTTTTAAAATAAAAATTATTTTAAAATATCTGTCTCACCGAAACCGTGACCGATGTGCCGAGACCGATGTGGAACGGTACGATCCGCGACCGTGACCGAGACCGCGACTTTGAACCATGATTCCAAGTTGATTAGAAGATTGGATCAGTTGCCTATATGCTCAAGTTGCCTGTGGGAGCTACAATACATCCTATTTTTCATGTGTCCTTGCTAAAAAAGTCACCTAAGGGTGCACTTACAAGTAAGGAGTTACCTCAGATAGATGAAGAAGGAGTGTTTTCTGTGGCCCCTGAAGCTATTGTTGACAGAAGAACCATAGTTAGAAGTGGTAAAGAAGTTGATCAGTTTTAATTAGTTGGAAGAATCTGGATAGAGAAGACGCTACTTGGGACGATTGGTCTGTCATTAAAACTCAGTTTCCTTCCTTCAATCCTAGAGACTAGGATTGTTTTAAGAGGGGAGCATTGTAATGACCTGAAGCTGTGATACAGGGAGATTAACCAAGTAGAGAAAAGATGATAGAGCAACCATTTGGAACTGTGGGAACAAATCCCTCATAGCTTGACCTGGCAAAATTGTTAGAGTTAGTTAGAAGGGTTAGTTAGTAGTTAGTATTGGAGAAATGATAACTGTTTCATTCATTTGCTCTATATAATGAAGTGTAGCTATAGAAAGCAGTTATGTTGTTGATGTATCCAGATATTCTGTAATCTTCATCTTTTCAATAATAATTCTTCCTCTTCTATTCAACTCTCTGATTCTCTTCCTTACCCCATTCTTTCTCTTATCTTCCATATTACTTGACTCTTACAATTTTCTTTTGTTTACGTACTTATATATGTGTATATCTAATCCACGGTCGTCAATATAGTGCCATGGCCTCCACGGTTGTAAGAGCATTAATTTGTCAGGTGCTGTGCTAGTTCATGTACAATTGTATTTCGATACTTTAATAATTCCATGTGGAGAGTTGGACTATAAAATTATAATTTCAATTGGTTTCGTATGGTCGAGATATTCACAGTTTACGCCCCCTTTTCCATTGATTTAATGACAATTCAAATCAGAAATATGCACCCCAAAAGCATGCTTAATTACTGCTTAAAGTGGATAAGTTTTACAGACTTGTAATCAGCCATATCATATTTAAATAATGAAAAGAAACAATTTGTATATTTAGCGAAAACTATGCAGATGTGCCAAATGATGAAGTGTTGAACTGTCATAGCTTGAGTTGAACCATGATCATTCTTGAGGACATTGTGGTCCTGAATCCGATTTTTTCCTACAGAACAATGACACATCTTGACAAGTCCAGATAGAAAACTGTGTATATGCCAAATGATGATGGTGTTGAACTGTCATAGCTTGAGCTGAACCATGATCATTCTTAAGGACATTGTGGTCTTGAATCCGATTTTTTCCTACAGAACAATGGCACATCTTGACAAGTCCAGACAGAAAACTATGCGTATATGCTAATGATGAAGTGTTGAACTGTCATAGCTTGAGCTGAACCATGATCATTCTTAACGACAATGTGTTCCTGAATTCGATTTTTTCCTACAGAACAATGACACATCTTGACAAGTCCAGACAGAAAGTCAGAGACTAAAATTCAAATCCGAAAGTAATTTCGGATTAAAGAATTTCAAATTTTCAAATCTTGACAATTCCCCCTATATTTGGGAAGGACGAAAAGTAAATTCTAAATTTTCAATGTCATTCCCAACTGGGCCGAAAATAGACGATTAAAGAATATTCAACAATGGCTAACGGTCAGAATCAAATTGCCATTGGCCAAAATTTTGACTCGGCCAATTTTGTCTCCGATTTTTGGAGCTTTAGATTAGTATGGTCCCTAATTATAAATCGTTAGGATTTTAGGCGAATTGACCTTGTGAATTGAATTAATTATATAATTGATGTATATTAGGACACTTAATAGAAAAGCAAATTATATATTCTTTTTCTATTCATTTTTATGCCACTGTTTTCTTACATATTTTTCCCTATGCACACTAGGAATCAATTCTTTTACTTGCGTAATCTCATTCTTTGAAATTTGTTGTAAGATTTGAAATTCTTACTTTGTATTATGAACAATTAACTAATCAAGAGGTCTAGCATATATTTTACTTGGTATGGTAATTAAACACTCAATTAAGCAATATATTTTCAAAATATAAGCAATATATTTTCAAATTTTAACAAATATATACTATGTGTAATTTAAGAGCTTATCGATAATTTCTAAATAGTAATGGATTAAGAGGTTTTTAGATTTGCTATGTTTGATAACAAAATTCAGTTATTACTTAATACATGAAGCACTGCCCAATTTATGTTCAAAAATTATAAGTGAAAAAATTTTCACCTAATTTGTTAAATTCGAAATGTATGTATTTCCTCTCTCTTTCACACACACACAAACACAATCATACTTACGCATACACAACCTCTTTCTTTCACAGATATACATGCACGCACTTTTTCTCCCTCTCAATCATACACATACACGCACAAACTCTCTCTCTCTCTCTCTCTCTCTCTCTCTCTCTCTCTCTCTCTCTCTCTTAAACATAGACTTTTTTCTATCTTAAGGACGCATGCACACGCACATTGTCATTTTCTTGCACATACACACTTTCTCTCTATCAAACGCATGCGTATATAGAGAATCTCTTTCTCTCATGCTACTTGCACTCTCTTTCTCTCACATACACATCTTCACATGCTTTTGCACACACGTACACATACAATCTAGCTCACAAACGAATGCTCACTTTCTCTTTCTCATACAAACACGCATGCACGCATACACCCACGCACAAACACTCTCTCTCACACACAAACACGTAGATATACTTATACACATCTAGTAACTATTTCATTTTTCAAAGATAAAATGAAAATCTTATTGCTCAAATCAGTTAATTATAAAATGTTATAATTTTGTAAATTTAGCAATTTAACATTTTCGATGCATAAATTTTAAAATTCAAAATTAAGTGTTCAAAGTCTAGTTTTATCAAACGAGCCCCAAGTTTATTTAATATTTTTTATTGCAATAGGTCATCAATTAACTGTCAAATAAAATCCATTTTTTATAAAAACATTTGGTTATCTAGTGCTAGGGATAATATTATAAAATTTTACTATTCGAATGCTATATTTTAATAAGAGAGAAGCAGAAGAAAATTCTTAAAAACATTTTAAATTAGCAGTATTTGTGCAGTAATAGTTATGATAATTATATTACAATTAGAATTCTCCTTCTCTTCTACAGTGGTCATTTTCATCTGTTATCTATGTATTATTATTTAATTGAAACTAATTTGACAAAAAGGAGTTTTTTTAGTGTAAAGAAAACGGTTGTGCCAATATGAAGTGCTCTTAGGGATCTTTAAATTTTTTTTTTGTATGTATCACTAGCATGGTAAGTAACTTATCATTAAAAAAATCATTATCTAGAGTTTTCATTATGTTTTTTATCTTTAATTTAATCAACTATGTGGTTTCTATGATCACAACAACGTTTAGTAAAATTTTTCACTTTTTTAGTCATCAGGTTCTTTGCACACATTTAACGTATTCAATTCAATTTGCACCTTATGTAATCTTAAAATGGGTAAATAATATTTTTCATCTCTAACTTGTTATATAAAACAATAAGAATACATAATATTTTTTCTTCTCCTTTTTAATATACAAACTTTTTATATAAAAAATAATAGTTCATTTTCCTTTTTTTCAATCTATAATACTTTTGATGCAGGATAATAACTGTCTCTAATCTTTTTTTCCTGATTATTTTAGTCCCTAAATTTTGTTTTGTTCGCCACCCTAGTCTCTGTTAAACAAGTTTTTTATTTTTAAAGTTGAAACCACCGCAAGTAAAAGCGCTAAAATGCACAATCAAAAATTAATTCTATCCATTTAGCAGCAAAGTCAATACGAGCCTATTACAATGGATGGACTTGAACAGTTGTCAGGCTGTAATAGTCCAATAATTTGTGGTCAAAATCGAGGCATATCAATTATAGCTGATTAGGGCAGTTCATTTTTTTTTAATTTAAATTTTGAGGCAAAATTGGGTGCAATTGACATAGCCCAACTAAGGCTTAAATCTTATGTGGAGAAAAGGAGTTAATCAATTGCTAGTCTTCCCTTTTTGACATTCATTTGTGTTGGTTTCAAAATCAGAAATAATGAGCATGTATTTTCTATTATATTATGTTAGTATTAGTTAGGATTGAGTTGGCATAGAAAAACAGGTTTAGCAACTAAAAGAGTCAAGAAAAAATTCATTGTTGTTTTTTCACCAAAAATTGAGGGACTTAAAAATCAAGGAAAAAGATTAAGAAACTGTTTTATTTAAATTGAATAGTTGCTAAAAAAATAAAGGGGGAGGGGGAGATTCAAGCAAATGAAAATTTTATGCACAATCGACAGGAGTTTTCAATAAAAGCCCAGGGCCAAAAATGGCTATTTCCTCTTTTAAAACTCTGACTAGAAATATATGAAACCTAGGGAAGCATCTTAATTCAAATTCCAAATATTAAATACCAAAACATGGTAACGCAACCATTTGTGACCATATACATGGACCTTATTGGGAACGGGGCTTTTCAAGTTGTGCAACTTCCATTTTGCACAATTTGAGTTGCGCATTACATGTCACTTGAAAGGAGTAATCGTGCTGAAATGATAGTGTAACTCTGCTCAAATGTGATGTTACCATTTGTCACTTCATGACGATGTAGATTTTTTTATTTTTAAATTTGGTCTTATTAGATCAATCTTGTTCGTTATTTTTTAGCTTTTTAACTCTGAACCATCAATAGGTCTAAATCCTTTATGCACTTGTGAGGATCCATGACCGACCTTATCTACGCACATGATTGATATGGGTTCAACTCCTCTATCTAATTCCTTTGATGTTGAAATATATATAATGTGAAAATATGGCACATCACTCGTAATACAACTTAGTTTTACATTAATTTGATACAATTTCACATCAGACAATCGATACCAAAAATAATTGAACTTTAAAGTGCATAATCGACTATCTTCCCCTCTAACATGTGCACAAAATCGATTTGGATAATGCAACCAAACTATCCATTATATTTCCACAAAGAAATGCAGAACTGTAATTGATGATAAGTTTGACTTTTTGGTCACATATTAGAAGCCGTTTGGTTCAAATTTCTTAATTACTATCATTATAAATTTCATTAACCCTATTATGAGTATGGTTTTTGGTGATTCCCCTAACATGTTTGATTTAGTAATGAAATGGGTATCGTTCCCCCTAAAAATGGTAAATGAATTTGATAGAATAGCATTTTGTGAAGAAAAATAGAGACTCCAATTAATTACTTTCATTTCGATTGAATGATAGTGATAGTTGTTTTCTAAATATCAATAATGGATGTAACTACTCATATGCGTTCTCCTCCTTGATTCCCTCGTCCAAACACTGCCTTAAAGTCCGTGGAATCTATCAATTATGCCAATTGTACGTGTGTCACCGGAATTTCCTTTAAATAGCGAAGCAAATGCCTAAGCATGCTCATCCATCTCAATACTAAAATTTGAGTACATAAACTTAGCTTTGCAAGAAAAATATGGGTTCTAAGGCAATTCTTTTCCTCTGCCTTTTGGCTGCTGCTCTGATGGTTGTCTCGGAGGTGGCAGCCAGGGATTTGGCTGAAAGTAAGATATCCTTTTGACAATTTAATAATTTTTCTGTGTACAAAACAAATACTTGTTTGCATATCATATATTGATTGATATGGTATGCTGACTCTATTGTGCATGATTTTATTATCGTTTGCATCAAATGTAACAGCGAAGAAGATTGGCAATGATGAATACCCTCCTACATATAAAACGGACCCTCCGTATGGATCGTGCCCCTATGGTTGCTGTGGCGGCAGCAGCTATGGAAGCTGCAGCAGGTGCTGCTCATATTCTGGTCAGGCTGTGGATGCTAAGCCTCAAAACTAAAAGTCAATCTGCTTTGGTGTCTTACTACATGCCTCGTTGGCACGAAATGATAAAAGTAGCTGCTAAGTATTAATGTAATGTGGTTCGCAATACGAATAATAGCTTAATCATTGATGTCTATTACCATGAGGTGAACTATTGCGAACGTAAATATTCTTTCTATTTTAATTATGTGAGTTAATTTGGAAGTTTAGTTATCCGTTCCAAGTTTCAAGAGCAATTATGCTTTGATCCACAAATATGCATACTTTGTTTATTTTCTTTTTCATTAATTTGGTTTCCATTTGAGCATGTATGCCATGCTAGTTGTTTTTTCTATTTTCTTTCTCCTTTTCTTCTTCTTTCAGTTAACTTGTCGGAATAAATTAAGATATAACTTTAAGTCAACAGATGCTTGATTTTTTTTCCATTCACTTGAAAACCCAAAAAAAAAGGGGGGAAAAATTCGCTTGGCAAAGTTCGCAACATTATTAATTATTTCTTTTATGATGTCAAAAATATTGAAGAATTTACAACCTGACGAGCATTCTTCCATCTATTATTCAGAAAATAAGAGATCCAATATGTGAATTAACCTAAATTAGAGTACTTAATCCGGTATCTTAAAACCTTTGTTCAAATATCAACTAATATCAGTTGGTATCTAGTGCATTTAAAAAAAAAATCTTTTATTAACCTTAAATCCTTTGTCCAAGAAGCCTAAGGTAAAAAAGAATCCTTTGTTCATGGAAGGAGAAGGACAACGGAAAAAACGAATAATACAGGAAGAAACTGCCAAAGATGAAATTTATATGTACCTGTAAAAACTTCATGAAGCCCAATAGATTTAAATGGTTGATACTTGATCAAATCCTATTTCATCTAGGGAGAGTTTCACATGACAGAATTAATGCGATAAACAAGTTATGTTATCTGAGATGATTAAGTGGATTATGTCATTAAAGTTCATAAACTCAAGATATATTATTAAAGTTCGCAAAAGTATGAGTAGACCTTTTACATGGTTCATAAAAGACATGCATATTAATTAAAAATTTGGGCAGAAAGACTCCTATTACTTATAGAAGCTGGAAGCTTGCACTTGAATGGGGCTTATCTCATAGAATCTTTGAAAGCTAGACCTCCCTTTTTGCATTTGTAGTGGTATTACACTGAACATATAATAGGGTTAACTTTTGTAACTAGCTTGTATATGCTGTGCAGATATAGAGCTAGGATAGTGGCACTGTTGCTTTTGTAAAATCTTCACTAGTTAATATCAATACATATCCTCATCTTTTGCTCAAAAAAAAAAAAAAAGTTGGGTAAATTATGAAATATTTATTGTTATATCGCTTTTGATCACATAGTCTCTATACCTTTTTAATATGATCACATACCTCTCTTGTGATTTTATGAAATGTGAAAAATGAACGAAATCAATACTCTGTCGCGAAAATTCTCATCTCAGTTGTCAGTTCCCTTGCCCGTTGATACATACTAACAATTGCATAATTGCATTTGATTTTTCCAAGGTTCCCTTAAATTGTTATCTTATTTCGCATGGTCATAATGCGTCCATTTGTCCCGTCTTTGGATAATGTTCTATTTATAGGCTTGTACAAGTAATTGATACAATGAACCTAGACAATAATAAATGAGTTTAAATCTAATCTTATCATAATCTAATCATATTCTATCATATCCTAAATACTCAACCACTTGATTGTAAAGAGAATTTTATTCTGTCTCTTTAACTAAATTTAATTCATCTAATATAGGAGTTTATCTTTTCTCCACTAGTTATTAATCTCCAAAATTGAAAAAGACTCTATGCAAGTTGCGAGTTCATGAGATGATTCGATCTGTTGGCAAACTTTCACGTGACCTAGTTTTCAACTAGGGACTTCAACACTCTCTTCAAACATTTCCTTGTTAATTAACTAGCCACGTGAATGCCTGCCTGCTTGGAGGCCTCCTATTTTTGTTTTGTAGAAGATAGATACTGAGTTTTAACACTGGAAATCATCTTTTGCATGATGCCGTATAAAAGCGTTGAATTTTTTTAAATTAGGGTTAACATAACAAGGTACAAAAATGCTAGTATGAAACTGCATCTAACATGATAGTAGAACAGTGCAATCTGCAGTAAATCTGAGTAGCTGAAAGCCAATACATGTGCTCCTTGAAAGTATTAGAATTTCAATGACAATCTGTTTCGCACGTTAAACATCCCAACTGACTTTGTTAGCACAATCCTTCTGCGTTGCTCACTTGTGGAATTTATTATAAAGATTTTGTCATTAAAAACTGAATTCAAATAAAAAATGAATGAGATGCAGCCGACATTTGAGTTCATGTAAGAATTTTCTACCTATTGTACTAAACAAGCAAAGAGCCTAACTATTCCGATATTTTGAAGAGAAGTGCTTGTTCTCGGGTCAACAAATAAAGCAAATGAAAATTTTATGCACAATCGACAGGAGTTTTAAATAAAAGCCCAGGACCAAACATGGCTATTTCCCCTTTTAAAACTCTGACTAGAAATATATGAAACCTAGGGAATCATATTAATTCAAATTCCAAATATTAAATACCAAAAAATAGTAGCGCAACCATCTGTGACCGTATATATGGACCTTATTGGGAACGGGACTCCGCAAGTTCTGCAACTTTCATTTTGCACAATTCAAGTTGTGCATAACATGTCACTTGAAAGGCGTAACCGTGCTGAAATGATAGTGTAACTATGGTCAAATAAGTTTCACACACTTGAAATCAGCCTTATCATATTTAAATAATGAAAAGAAACAATTTGTATATTTAGTGAAAACTATGCATCTATGCCAAATGATGAAGTGTTGAACTGTCATAGCTTGAGCTGAACCACGATCATTCTTAAGGACATTGTGGTCCTGAATCTGATTTTTTCCTACAGAACAATGACACATCTTGACAAGTCCAGACAGAAAACTATGCGTATATGCCAAATGATGAGGTGTTGAACTGTCATAGCTTGAGCTAAACCATGATCATTCTTAAGGACATTGTGGTCCTGAATCCGATTTTTTCCTACAGAACAATGACACATCGGACATTGTGGTCCTGAATCCGATTTTTTCCTACAGAACAATGACACATCTTGACAAGTTCACACAGAGAACTATGCGTATATGCCAAATGATGAAGTGTTGAACTATCATAGCTTGAGCTGAAACATGATTATTCTTAAGGACATTGTGGTCCTGAATCCGATTTTTTCCTACAGAACAATGACACATCTTGACAAGTCCAGACAGAAAACTATGCGTGTATGCCAAATGACGAAGTGTTGAACTGTCATAGCTTGAGCTGAACCATGATCATTCTTAAGGACATTGTGGTCCTGAATCTGATTTGTTCCTACAGAACAATGACACATGTTGACAAGTCCAGACAGAAAATCAGAGACAAAATTCAAATCCGAAAGTAATTTCGGATTAAAGAATTTCAAATTTTCGAATCTTGAGAAGTCCCCCTATATTTGGGAAGGTGATAAAAGTAGTTTCTAAATTTTCAATGTCATTCCCCACTGGGCCGAACATAGACGATTAAAGAATATTCAACAATGGCTAACGGTCATGAAATATAGGTCAGCGATTAAGACAAATTCGCATTCTGAAAATTCCTCTGCAGTGAAGCAATGGTGTCCTCCAGTAGGGAATCAAGTGACGCTCAATTTTGATGGTGCTGTCTCTACAAATTCCAGATGCGCAACAGTTGGTGTTGTTGCACGCATTTCTTCTGGACATTGTATTGCAGCTTGTACACGTGTGATTCCTAATGTGGAGGAGCCCCAGCATGTCGAATTATTTGCGTTCAGGAAGGCTTTGACTCTTTACAGATCTTTGAATATTCATGCAGCTACTGTCGAGGGAGACGCGTTGGGCATTATCAATAGAGTTAAGTCTGTAGATGAGGATTCCTCTGTGCTGGGGAATTTGATAGTTTAGATTAGAGAGGAACTTAGATCAATGCATTTAGTAGATGTTCGTTGGGTCAGTAGGAATGGAAATAAAGTTGCCCATAATTTAGCTCAGTATGCAAAACTCTCTGGTGTAGGGGCTCTTTATCTTTCAGAGCTTCCGTCTTTTGTTGTACCCCTTCTGCAGGCAGATTTGCCTCCTCCTTTAAATCATGACACGTTCTTTTCCTATATAAAAAAAAAAAAAAACACAATGGCTAACGGTCAGAATCAAATTGCCATTGGCCAAAATTTTAACTTGGCAAATTTGGCCTCCGATTTTTGGAGTTTAGATTAGTATGGTCCCTAATTATAAATAGTTAGGATTTTAGGCGAATTGACCTGTGAATTGAATTAATTATATAATTGATGTATATTAGGACACTTAATAGAAAAGCTAATTATATATTCTTTTTCTATTCATTTTTATGCCACTATTTTCTTACATATTTTTTTCCCTATGCATACTCGGAATCCATTCTTTTACTTGCGTAATCTCATTTGTTGAAATTTGTTGTAAGATTTGAAATTCTTACTTTGGATTATGAACAATTAAATAATCAAGAAGTCTAGCATATATTTTACTTGGTATGGTAATTAAACACTCGATTAAGCAATATATTTTCAAAATATAAGCAATATATTTTCAAATTTTAACAAATATATACTATGTGTAATTTAAGAGCTTATCGATAATTTTACTTATTGCTAAATAGTAATGGATTTAGAGGTTTTTAGATTCGCTATGTTTGATAACAAAATTCAGTTAGTACTTAATACATGAAACACTGCCCAATTTATGTTCAAAAATTATAAGTGAACTAATTTGTTAAATTCTAAATACTTGTATTTCCTCTCTCTTTCACACACACAAATAGGGGTGTGGTGGGTGTCAACCAGCCAAAAATTAATTTATTATTAACGTACTCTCCAAAGTGAATGTGTATAGTAGCGAGTAGGGTCGTCTCCTCAGGGAAAACTAGTAGAATTATTGCTTTCAAGAAAAATGTAGTAAAAATTGGGGGGGGGGGGAGAGGTTTTATCAATTCGTAATTAAATATAAAGACAAATATGCAATAATTAAAATGAAATTAAAGTAATAAAATAAATGAATAACAAGCTCTGGTTACGGAAACAATCTTAGCAATGGTTCATCCAATCGATCATCGATACATAAGATAACTCATCTATTTACAAATAAATCAGTTATAGCAGTCCAACAACCGTTGTACCCCCAATCTTTCCTTAATTACCTAGCAATTAAGAGACGTTATTAGGATAACTCATGTATTTACAAATAAATAAGTTATAGCAGTCCAACAACCGTTGTACCCCCAATCTTTCCTTAATTACCTAGCAATTAAGAGACGTTATTAGACTACTTCGTTTGCTAAATAGAAAACCCTAAAGACGCTCATGAGATTTAATCTAATTGCAGCCTTAAAACTAGAAAGACCCAATTGTAGTTAACAAACACACATGCGGGTTCATTTAAACTAGATTAGTTACTTCCATGACACAGATTAGACTACTTGTCAGGTAATGAAATTGTGTCATTCGCCACTGATACCAAAACAACTAAATACATACGGACCAGATGTTTTAATATAGCAATAAATCATTCAGACAATTGAATAATTGGCCATATTTATTCAATTAAATCAAAATGATCATAATCAATTGATAAACAGAAAATAACTAAATACTCATAAACACATGAATTGCAGTTCAAACAAATATCAAAAGATTTCACAATTGATATGAAACCGTGCTTTGATTATTTCGCAACCAGAAAGAAGTTTAGCTACGATCTATGAAGAAAACGCAGCCAAAGGTACCCATGACAATTGTGCTTACAAGTCTTGAAAGAAAAGAAAAAGAAAAACTAAAACTCTAAAACTAAACTAAAGACTAGAGAATTCTCGAGAATAGCTCTCAACTAAAACTAGAGAATAATATTGAATATTGCCTCCTTTTCGTTGATTCCCCTGCAGTCCAAGGAAGTCACTTCTTTCCTTCCGTCTTTCCCGTCTTTGTTTCTTTCTCAATCTCACGCCAAATTTGGTGGAAAGAAAAGATTTCCCTTTCCTTCTCTAAATCCAATTCCATTTAATTACCAAATAAGCATAGAGAGGAATTTACTGCTGAAAGAGTCTTCTAAAATTAGGAAACTAATTTAGTTTCCAATTGCCAATCAAACTCCAATCAATGATACTCCAAATCTCACAAAATCTGCACTTCCAATCTGGATAGGGCGTGGGCGCGCTTTACCGCAGCAAATCTTCTGGAAATTTTCCTTAAAAGATCACTATCCTCATTTGAATCCTATTAGCCACATAAAAACCAAATAATAATAAAATCCAGCATTTAGCATAATATTTGGCTATAATTAAGATAAAATATCAATAAATAATGTGCATAATTAGTGCACTATCAAATTCTCCCACACTAAGACAATGCTTGTCCTCAAGCATTTCAACGCTCAGAAGTTTTATTAAGATGACAAGCATTAAATAGCCCCTCATGCAAGCATAGGTATCTCATCCACCTAACAATTTCATCAAATTCAGAACATGCAAGACTCAACTCTCTCACCTTGATGTATATAAACGCTCATAGCTCAAGTATAAAGTGGGTATCATTGAACACTCAAAACAACACAGTGAAATGACATTACCATAGGCTTGCAAATCTATCACATCTCCACTACTTGAATAGAAATTGAATGCAAAAATCCAAGGGCTTTCATAAGGTTGTAATGGGGCTTGGGTAAAGGTTGGATAAAAAGGAAATTTTGGTGTAAATAGGTATTAAGAGGAATGTCTAAAATCAATGCATGAACACAGTTACCATCTTACGTACATTCCTTGCATTTGGTGTAGACCACAACTTGTTCAACTAAGGCAAGTAAAACCATATCTTGGGCTTTTGCCCAACTAACAACACATATGTACAATTCACTTCACAACTTATTTTGTACTCTTCTTTTTTTTCTATTTTTTTTTCTTTTGCTTTTTTTTTTTGCATTTTTTTTAAACAAAAGAGATGAAAACATGAGCACTTGCCTATGCTTGCTTTCTTCAATCAGCATTTTGCAAGGAGACTTGAAATATTTTTTTTTTCATGCAATGAAATTTAGACACTCCCTTGACACATGGTTCAAAGAGACAATTTAAACAAATAGGTTTTTGGTTAAAATATGTGGCTAATAAACGAAGAAAATGTCGTGGCTCAAAAGGGCTCACTAATGGTAATAAAATAGAGGCAAGTTTTTACGAGAGTCAAAAGGGTTAAACCTAAGTGCCCTTGTCATTTTAATGCATCAAATTTTGTAAAATGTGGACTCGACATGCATATCAAAGCAAGTTCTAGAATGACACCCATGTGTGTTAAACCCTCAATCGAAAAGAAAACAGAGCAAGTATATATGGAATGCGCTTTAAATGGTTTAAAATCTCACAAGGTGGGTAAAAAATTGTCAATTTATCCAGTCTTGCAGATTCCTCATTTAACTCTATTGTTAAGCAAATAAGACACCCAAAACTAGCATAATTTTACTACTCATGCTTGTATCTTCATTGCAATAATCATCACAGCTTTAAGAATGAAAAATAACTAGCACAAAGTCCCCAAAAATTTAAAATTTTCAGCAATAGTCTCTCCCCCACACCTAAACCCTACATTGTCCCCAATGTAGATAGATAAAGATAGAATTAAAAATGGCACTTTCCTGAGTACGCAACTAAGTGCGGGGTAGCGAAAGAGAGTAGTGTTGTTGAAGTGGAGGGACCATGGTCCTTCGCAGTCCTAGCAGCCTATTCACGTATCAAGACAATTGTGTTGGTGATGATCTCGCAGTTGTGAATGATGGTTCGTGAGTAGTGCAACTGCAATAAAGGAGAGAGA
Source organism: Mitragyna speciosa (assembly GCA_024721245.1). Lineage (NCBI taxonomy): Eukaryota > Viridiplantae > Streptophyta > Magnoliopsida > Gentianales > Rubiaceae > Mitragyna > Mitragyna speciosa. The sequence continues at coordinate 75,898 of JAMWEH010001830.1, forward strand.
AACTAATCAAGAGGAAATATGTTGGATCTGGAGAAGAGAGGAGAGTTTGTGCATTCGTTTTTTTTTTTTTTTTTGCAAGGGAAAATGCAGAAGTGGGAGAGATGGTCGGAATTGAAGAGTGAGAGAAAAGAAAAGAAAGAAGAAGGAAGAAAGAACGCAAGAAAGAATGAAAGAAAATATAGAATAGGCTAAAAGAAGGGAAGAATGAGAGAAAAGAAAGAAGGAAGGAAGGAAAGAAAGAAAGAAAAGGAAAGAAAATAATTCGTCGACTACTCCTTTTTTTTTTGGGTACCACCATATTAGACGTGGGCACGCCTAACTCACCAAAGGTCTCCTGCCTACAAGTCTAAAAAATTTCTTTTACGTGATCACATGGCGTGGACACGCCTAAATCATAAGAAGTCTTCTGATCGTTAACCTCAATAATGGTCTTAGGCTTGACCACTAGGCATGGGCGCGTCTAACGCATGAGAAGTCTTCTGACCATCGGACGCTAAAATGATCTATTATCCATGATCGTTAGGTGTGGGTACGTCCAACTAACAAGAAGTCTTCTGATCTTCATACTTAAAACTGGTCCCTTAAGCGTGACTGCTAGGCATGGGTACACCTAAAATATAGGAAGTCTTCTGTTCGTCATATGAAATTCTTCACCTTAAGCCTGTCTACATGCACGAGCATGCCTAACCAAATACTTCTTACAAAAAGATAAAACAACTTAGTTGCACCCAAAACTTAAATAAAAACACAAAATTAACCAAAGCTATAAAATAATTAACATCTAAAAATCTTTGAGTTGCCTCCCAAGCAGTGCCTTTCTTTAATGTCTTTGGCTAGACTTAGCTATGCACCTTGCAAAATCATTCATAAATGGGGTTACTCAAGTGAATTTCCTCCACTATAGGAAGCTCAGCAACGTCAAGAAAAGCTTTTAGGCGATAACCATTAACCTTAAAAATTTGGTTCGTTTCCAAACTTTGGATCTCAACAACACCATGGGAGAAAATATTCACTACTACATACGGTCCTATCCATCGAGATCTCAACTTACCATACATGAGATTTAATATTGAATTGAATAACAATACCTTTTGACCTATAGAAAATTATTTATTATGCAGCTTTCTATCATGAAGATACTTAGTGCATTCTTTATACTGTCGAGCATTGTCACACACATCCAAGCGAATTTCCTCCAACTCTGGTAGTTGGAGTTTCCTTTCATCTCCAGCTAAGGATGCATTCAAATTACATTGCTTAACTGCTCAAAAAGCACGATATTCAATTGCAACTGGTAAATGACACATCTTACCAAATACCAACCTGTAGGGTGACATTCCAATAGGCGTTTTATATGCTATACGATATGCCATAATGCATCATCCAACCGTGAACTTTAATCCTTGTGATTTGGATTGACTGTCTTTTCCAAAATATTTTTGATCTCTCGATTGGAAACTTCAACTTGCTCGTTGGTCTAAGGATGGTATGTTATTGCAACTCGGTGGTGTACTCCATATTTGCGCATGAAAGATTCATTAGTGCGGTTGCAAAAATAGGTACCTTGATCACTAATGATTGCCCATTGAACACCAAACCTACTAAAAATGTTAGATTTGAGAAAATCTACAACAACTTTAGAATCATTAGTTTAGGCAGCATTCGCTTCTACCCACTTAGACACATAATTCATAGCCAGTAATATATAGAGAAAACCAAAAGAGCTAGGAAAAGGGCCCATGAAGTCCATACCCCAAACATCAAAAATTTTACAAAACAAAATAGGAGTTTGGGGCAATTCATCCCTATGGGATAAACTTTTCACTTTCTGGCATTTTTCAAAACTTTTACAAAATTGATATGCATCTTTAAATAATACAGCCCAATAAAATCCACTATCAAGAATTTTTCTAGCAGTTCTTTTTGGTCCAAAATGTCCTCCACAAGCATAATTATGACAATGAGTAAGAATGGAAGGAATCTCATTGTTAGGCACACATTTACGAATGATTTGATCTGAACCTATTTTCCACAAATATGGTTCATCCCACATGTAATACTTAGATTCACTTTTGATTTTGTCCCTCTTTGCCTTACTCATATCTCTTGGAAATTCATGAGTCATTAGGAAGTTAACAATATCTGCATACCAAGGTTCCTTACTCTTAAGATAAAATAAATGCTCATCAGGAAATACCTCAGATATAGGCAAAACTTCTTCTCCTTGGACCAATCTACTTAAGTGATCTGCCACAGAATTGTCAACTCCTCTCCGATCCTTGATCTCTTAGTCGAATTCTTGTAACAATAGTATCCAACGAATGAGCCTTGGTTTAGACTCCTTTGCCAAAAGATATTTTAAAGCTGCATGATTAGAAAAAACTATTACTTTCGACCCCAATAAATATGATCTGAATTTTTCAACAGCAAAAACAATGGCCAAAAGCTCTTTTTCTATGGTTGTGTAGTTGCATTGAGCTGGTGTCAATGTTTTTGACGTAGCGTAAACAACATGGCTACACTTCCCACTTCTCTATCCAAGAATTGCCCCTACGGCATATTGACTCGCGTCACACATGAGTTCGAATGGTAAGCTCCAATTGGGTGGCTGTATAATTGGTGCGGTAGTTAGCAAAGCCTTCAATGTATTAAAAGCCAATTTGCAATCATCTCTAAAATGGAACGGTACTTCCTTCTGCAGTAGACATGATAAAGGTTGTGCGACTTTAGAAAAATCTTTAATGAATCGCCTGTAAAAACCTGCATGGCCAAGAAAATTTCGAATCTCCTTTACATTAGTGGAATAAGACAAACCAGCAATTAAATCAACATTGGCCTTATCAACCGCAATGCCCCTAGAAGAAACAACATGGCCCAAACTATCCTTTCTTTTATCATAAATTGACATTTTTCATAGTTAAGAACCAAGTTAGTTTCAGTACACCTCTTTAAGGCTTTAATTAAATGATTCAAAAATTGATCGAAAGAATCGCCATATATAGTAAAATTATCCATAAAGATTTCAACGCAATTCTCAATCAAATCAGAAAAAATACTCATCATACATCTTTGAAAAGTGTCTAGAGCATTACACAAGCCAAAAGACATGCGACGGTAAGCAAAAGTTTCAAAGGGACAAGTAAAAGTGGTTTTTTCTTGATCTTCTTAGGCTACAACAATTTGATAATATCCCGAATACCCATCAAGAAAGCAAAAATAACATTCACCTGCCAACCTTTCAAGAATCTCATCAATGAATGGAAGAGGGAAATGGTCCTTCCTTGTTACTGCTTTCAGCTTCTTGAAATCAATGCACATTCTCCATCCATTCTGAAGTCTCATAGGCACTAACTCATTTTTCTAATTCCGAACAAGTGTAATTCTTGTCTTTTTAGGAACTACATGCACTGGACTTACCCACTGACTATCAAAAATAGGATAAATAATCCCTAATTCTAATAGTTTGAGAATTTCCTTCATGAAAACTTCTTTCAGCACTGGATTAAGTTTCCTTTGCGGTTCTATCACCGGTTTGGTATCTATTTTAAGCAAAATATGATGCATACAAATTGAAAGATTGATACCTTTGATATCTGCCAATGTCCATCTAATAGCAGGCTTGAATTCTCGCAAAACTCGTAAGAGTTTTTCCTCTTGGACATTTGTTAAATCACTTGCAATGATGACCGGTAATGTTTTGCCATCTCCAAGATAGGCGTACTTCAAATGTTTAGGTAAGTCCTTCAACTCCAACTTGGGTGCCTGTACAACAAAAGACAAAATTTTTTTGTAAGTGGTTGGTAACGACATAAATGCCTGTATTAACCTGTAAGGAAATTCAATAAAATTAAAATATGCAATAATTAAAATTTAATTAAAGTAATAAAATAAATGAATAACAAGCTCTGGTTACGGAAACAATCTCAGTAACGGTTCATCTAATCGATCATCGACACGTAGGATAACTCATGTAGTTATGAATAAATTGGTTATAGCAGTCCAGCATCCGTTGTACCACCAATCTTTCCTCAATTACCCGGTAGTTAAGAGATGCTCTTAGATTACTTCGCTTGCTAAATAGATAACCCTAGAGACGCTCATAGGATTTAATCTAATTGCAGCCTTAAAACTAGAAAGACCCAATTCTAGCTAACAAACACACATGCGGGTTCATTTAAACTAGATTAGTTATTTCCATGACACAGATTAGACTACTTGTCAGGTAATGAAATTGCGTCACTCGTCACTGATATCAAAACATCCAATACATACGGACCAGATATTTTAATTAGTAATAAATCATTCAGACAATTGAATAACTGGCCATATTTATTCAATTAAATCAAAACGATCATAATCAATTGATAAATAGAAAATAACTAAATACTCATGAACACATAAATTGCAATTCAAACAAATATCAAAAGATCTCACAATTGATATGAAACCGTGCTTTGATTATTTCGCAACCAAAAAGAAGTTTAGCTACGATCCATGAAGAAAACGCAGCCAAAAGTACCCATAACAATTGTGCTTACGAGTCTTGAAAGAAAAGAAAAAGAAAAACTAAAACTCTAAAACTAAACTCAAGACTAGAGAATGCTCGAGAATAGCTCTTAACTAAAACTAGAGAATAATATTGAATATTGCCTCATTTTCGTTGATTCCCCTTCAGTCCAAAGAAGTTACGTCTTTCCTTTCGTCTTTCTTGTCTTTTTTTCTTTCTCAATCTCACGCCACATTTGGTGGAAAGGAAAGATTTCTCTTTCCTTCTCCAAATCCAATTCTATTTAATTACCAAATAAGCATAGAGAGGAATTTATTGTTGAAAGAGTCTTCTAAAATTAGGAAACTAATTTAGTTTCCAATTGCCAATCAAACTCCAATCAACGATACTCTAAATCTCCCAAATTTGCACTTTCAATCTGGATAGGGTGTGGGCACGCTTTACTGCAGCAAATCTTCTGAAAAATTTTCTTAAAAGATCACTTTCCTCATTTGAATCCTTTTAGCCACATAAAAATGAAATAATAATAAAATCTAGCATTTAGCATAATATTTGACTATAATTAAGATAAAATATCAATAAATAATATGCATAATTAGAGCACTATCAAGGTGTAAACAAACCGAGCTGTTCGCAAGCTCGGTCAAAGGCTCAACTTGAGTTCGGAATTGACCGAGCTTGAGTTGAGCTTGAGCAGCTCGAATAAATTATCGAGCTAATTTCGAGCTTTTATGTATCTAACTCGAGTGCTCGTCGAGCTATTTGAGTACACACATAATTATATTATTAATTTTATTTTGTATATGTAAAATTACTAAAAGGTTTAATCTTTTTAGGAAAATTACATTTTTTTCATCCATTATAACTTTAAATATTGTGGGTAATTTGGTAAAATCATTTTAATGTAAAAAGAAAAAAAAAAAAGAAAAAATAGGGCAATTGGCCCATTCTTTTCCACTGTCGTCTCATTTCTCTTTGCTGATTTGACTGTCTTCTCTTTGCTTCATGTCTACAACTTCATTGGACACACACACTCACAAAATCACACCCACAAAGACATGCACAAACACACTAGCAGTGACATCCACACTCACACAAAACCGATTGTTGCTATTTTATGATATTTGTTGGTATTTTTTGGATTATTTGTTGAATAAAAAATTATGGCTTTTTTAAGCTCATATTTATGCCTTTTCGACCTTGTTTATGGCTAATTGTTTATGGATTCTTGTTCTATGGATTGTCCTGATTATTTTGGTGCAAAGATTATCTCAATAAGAGGTGATTTGCCCGTAGTCAATGTTTGCCTACTTGTGACTTTTTCTTTAGATCTATGCAATTTGGTCCATTTTGTCCAAATCTAAACTTAGATCTATAATTTATGCCAAAAAATGAGTCCAATGATGCATTTTTAAAGCAAAAAAATCATTGACGACGATTGTAGGTGACAGACCGCTGGCGGCTCGTGGCAGCGGATGGTGGTTAGCCACCCGCTTTGGTTGAGGAACTTTGTCTAAAAATTAAAAATAATTGAGGGACTTGTATGTAAATATCTGAAGTATATAACTTTTTATTCCTTATATTTTTAACCCTTATAAAATTTTCTTAATTTAAAGATTGACTCCCCAAATTAGTAAGAAAGTTGGGATTTGATTCGAACTCGAGCTCGAGCTCGAATATGTTCAAATACGACTCGAGTCAAGCTCGAGCCTTAACTTTGTATGCTCAACGAGCCCGATCTCGAATACCACATGCTCGAGCCTTAACTTTGTATGCTCGACGAGCTCGAGCTCGTCGAGCATACAAAGTTAAGGCGCTCGTCGAGCATACAAAGTTAAGGCTCGAGCATGTGGTATTCGAGATCGGCTCGACTCGATTACACTCCTACACAAACACACTCATACATACGCATACACAATGTCTTTCTTTCACACATAAACATGCACACACTTTTTCTCCCTCTCAGTCATACACATACATACACAGACTCTCTCTCTCTCTCTCTCTCTCTCTCTCTCTCTCTTAAACATATTTTTCTATCCTAAGGATGCACACGCACACACATTGTTTTTTCTTGCACATACACTCTTTCTCTCTCTCAAACGCATGCGTATATAGAGAATCTCTTTCTCTCATACTACTTGCACTCTCTTTCTCTCTCGTACACATCTTCACATGCTTTTGCACACACGTACACATACAATCTAGCTCACAAACAAATGCTCACTTTTTCTTTCTCATTCAAACATGCACGCATGCATACACACACACACAAACACTCTCTCTCACACACAAGCACGTATATATACTTATACACTATCTCGTAACTATTTCATTTTTCAAAGATAAAGTGAAAATCTTATTGCTCAAATTAGTTAATTATAAAATGTTATAATTTTATAAATTCAGCAATTTAACATTTTTGCCACATAAATTTTAAAATTCAAAATTAAGTTTTCAAATTCTAGTTTTATCAAACGAGCCCTAAGTTTATTTAATATTTTTTATTGCAATAGGTCATCAATTAACTATCAACTAAAATCCATTTTTTACAAAAATATTTGGTTTTCTAGTGCTAGGGATAATATTATAAAATTTTACTATTCGAATGCTATATTTTAATAAGAGAGAAACAGAAGAAAATTCTTAAAGACACTTTAAATTAGCATAGTTATTTGGAATTTTCCTTCAATAATTATTGTAATCATAATAATTTGAAACCCAGGACCATTGATCACGAAAGTATTTGTGCAGTAATAGTTATGATAATTATATTACAATTAGAATTCTCCTTCTCTTCTACAGTGGTCATTTTCATCCGTTATCTATGTATTATTATTTAATTGAAACTAATTTGACAAAGAGGAGTTTTTTTAGTGTAAAGAAAACGGTTGTGCCAATATGAAGAGCTTTTAGGGATCCTTAAAAAGTTCTTTTTTTTTTTTTTGCATGTATCACTAGCATGGTAAGTAACTTATAATTAAAAAAAATCATTATCTAGAGTTTTTATTATGTTTTTTATCTTTAATTTAATCAACTATGCGGTTTATACGATCACAACAACGTTTAGGTAAATTTTTCACTTTTTTAGTCATCAGGTTCTTTGCACACATTTAACGTATTCAATGCAATTTGCACCTTATGTAATCTTAAAATGGGTAAATAATATTTTTCGTCTCTAACTTGTTATATAAAACAATAAGAATACATAATATTTTTTCTTCTCCTTTTTAATATATAAACTTTTTATATAAAAAATGATAGTTCATTTTCCTTTTTTTCAATCTATAATACTTTTGATGCAAGATAATAACTGTCTCTAATCTTTTTTTCCTGATTATTTTAGTCCCTAATTTCTTTTTGTACGCTAACCAGGTCTCTGTTAAACAAGTTTTTTATTTTTAAAGTTGAATGCACCACAAGTAAAAGCGCTAAAATGCACAATCAAAAATTAATTCTATCCATTCAGTAGCAAAGTCCCATATGAGCCTATTACAACGGATGGACTTGAACAGTTGTCAGGCTGTAATAGTCAAATAATTTGCTGGTCAAAATTGAGGCATATCAATTATAGCTTATTAGGAGCAGTTCATTTTTTTTTAATTAAATTTTGAGGCAAAGTTGGGTGCAATTGACATAGCCCAACTAAGGCTTAAATCTTATGTGGAGAAAAGGAGTTAATCAATTGCTAGTCTTCCCTTTTCGACATTCATTTGTGTTGGTTTCAAATTCAGAAATAATTAGCATGTATTTTCTATTATATTATGTTAGTATTAGTTAGGATTGAGTTGGCATAGAAAAACAGGTTTAGCAACTAAAAGAGTCAAGAAAAAAATCCATTGTTGGTTTTTCACAAAAAATTGAGGGACTTAAAAATCAAGGAAAAAGATAAGAAACTGTTTTATTTAAATTGAATAGTTTCTAAAAAAATAAGGGAGGGGGGACATTTAAGGACCGTTACTGTTTTACATAAAAGCCCAGGGCCAGAAATGGCTATTTCCCCTTTTAAAACTCTCACTAGAAATATATGAAACCTAGGGGAAGCATATTAATTCAAATTCCAAATATTAAATACCAAAAAAGTAGTAACGCAAACATTTGTGACCAGTGTACATGGACCTTATTAGGAACGGGGCTCCGCAAGTTGTGCAACTTCCATTTTGCACAATTTGAGTTGCGCGTAACATGTCACTTGAAAGGAGTAATGGTGCTGAATGATGGTTTAACTCTGCTCAAATGTGGTGTTATCATTTGTCACTTCATGATGATGTAGATTTTTTTTTATTTTTAAATTTGGTCTTACTGGATCAATCTTGTCTGTCTATTTTTAGCTTTTTAACTCTGAACCATCAATAGGTCTAAATCCTTTATGCAATTGTGAGGACCCATGATCGACCTTATCTATGCACATGATTGAGACGGGTTCGAATCCTCTGTCTAATTCCTTCGATGTTGAAATATATATAATGTGAAATATGGCATATCACTAGTAATACAACTTAGTTTTACATTAATTTGATACAATTTCACATCAGACAATCGATACCAAATATAATTGAACTTTAAAGTGCATAATCGACTATCTTCCCCTCTAACATGTGCACAAAATCGATTTGGATAATGCAACCAAACTTTCCTTTATATTTCCCCAAAGAAATGTAGAAATGTAATTGATGATAAGTTTGACTTTTTGGTCACATATTAGAAGCCGTTTGGTTCAAATTTTTTAATCACTATCATTATAAATATCATTAACTTCACTATGAGTATAGTTTTTAATGATTCCCCTAACATGTTTGGTTTAGTAATGAAATGGGTATCGTTCCCTCTAAAAATAGTTAATGAATTTGATAGAATAGTATTTTGTGAAGAACGATAGAAACTCCAATTGATCACTTTCATTTCAATTGAATGATAGTGATAGTTATTTTCTAAACATCAACAATGAATGTCATAACTACTCATATACGTTCTCCTCCTTGATTCCCTAATCCAAACACCGCCTTAAAGTCCGTGGAATCTGTCAATTATGCCAAATGTATGTATATCACCGGAATTTCCTTTAAATAGCGAAGCAAATGCCTAAGCATGCTCATCCTTCTCAATACTAAAATTTGAGTACATAAACTTAGCTTTGCAAGAAAAATATGGGTTCTAAGGCAATTCTTTTCCTCTGCCTTTTGGCTGCAGCTCTGATGGTTGTCTCGGAGGTGGCAGCCAGGGATTTGGCTAAAAGTAAGATATCCTTTTGACAATTTAATAATTGTTCTGTGTACAAAAGAAATACTTGTTTGCATATCATAAATTGATTGATATGGTATGCTGACACTATTGTGCATGATTTTATTATCGTTTGCATCAAATGTAACAGAGAAGCCGATTGGCGATGAAGATTACCCCATTGGTTATTGATCTTGCGCCTGTGCTTGCTGTGGCGGGAGCAGCTAAGGAAGCTGCAGCATGTGCTACTCATATGCTGGTCACGCTGTGGATGCTAAGCCAGAAACCAAGCCTCAAAACTAAAAGTCAATGCTGCGCGTTTTTGGAGTAAAAAGATGCTACGCGTTTTTGAAGTTTTATTCCAAAAACACGCAGCAACAACAACCAAAAAAAAAAAAGGAGGGAAGAGAAGCCATCATCTTCTTCGGTCAGTCCCTCAGACCCTCAACCTGTTGCCTGCCTCAACATCACCACCACATAACTCTACTCAACCTCCACCACCATCTCATCAAAATCCAAACAAATAAAAGCCATAAACATAAAAAAAACCCCCAAATTAGAAACCCCAACCGCTGGCAAATAGACCCCAATCGCCGGCAAATGAGTCGTACCAAGCCACCAGAAGTCAGGTAAGTATTGTATCTGTCTTATTGCTTTGAAATATGAGTAGTTCATACTCTGATTTGAATCGTCCGATTCGGTTTCGAATCGGCCGATTCGCACCGACTTGGTTCCAATTCGGTCCGAGATGACCGAGATTGGCCGATTTCTCGGCGATTCCGTCGTCTCCGAGTGGTACCAGAATGGTATCGGACTGGCTTGCTCCGATCTGGTTCCAACTCGGCCGAGTCGGTCTTTGAACCATGATATGACCCTTAAGTAAAAACGAAGAGAGGGTAAAGTATAATTTTTTAAACCATAAAGAGTTAAAAATCATATGGGTTAAAGTGTAATTTGGCCATGCATTATTCATGCTCAGTGGTAAGTTATTTAAGTCCATGTTTCAATCATAGATAGACCTAGGGAGCAGCGGGGAGGGACCTCGCCCATCTAGAAAATTATTTAAAATTTTGAAAGTTTTCGAAAAATTTCTTAAATATTTAAAGGTTTATCCGTACAAATTTTTCTTAGAAGTTTTTATTACCCTCTATAAATACATTTTGTTCCGCCGAAGTAAATCTTCTGCTTCCCTCGGTAGTTTCAATAATAATTAGTTTATGTTCGTTAATGCTATATGAGAATTATTAAATTAATATTGCTTTTCTTATGTTTATATTGTATTTGGCATTCTGCATTGGGTGTTAATCGAGTCATATTGATCCAGAAAAGAAGTTGGCATCGGTTAAAGGCATCATATACCCTTTCCTGCTAATTGAGGCAATTGCAAAAATGGGAATGTTGCGCAATTTTTGCAAGTACACAGAATTGTGACAATTTATAATGTAATGAGTATAGTATCGTTACTATGAGAATTAGCTATTTAGCCACTTATTAATTTTTTTATTTGTCTAAAGCTTTCAACTAATTGGAGAAAACTAAACTAATTTCTAAATTGAAACTACTCTAAAATTAATTTAATACCAAATTAAAATTGCCTAAAACGAATAAACTCCAAAAAAATCAACAATCCACGAATATTAAGAATTAACACTCAACCACAATTAATTACCCTATGAATTACCAATGCTTTGCTATGACCTGAATTATTCAAAAGCATCAATTAAACTCTCTCGACATTTAATTAACTAAATCTTGGTTCATTCAATTATGAAACAAATTAACCCACTCTTATGGTGTTAACTCATTAAACAATTAATCTAATAATGCTATGATGAGCAAACTCTTAGGGGTATCTAACCACTTATTACAATCTCTTGTCAATAAGCAATTAATTGATGGTTGTAGAATTATTATGCTACCATCTCTCAATGCATAATATAACATAACTCATAATCATGGTGGTTAGTCAAATTAAGCATTAAGAACAACAAACATCGCTGTGGTTAGTCACATAATTGTGATCAAGAGATTGATTGAACCAAGGTTTAGAACAACAAACATTGCTTTGATCAATAGATTCTTAATAAATCCTTTTCTTTATGAACTCTTCAATGTTTATGATTAGAAAAAGAGTAGTATAAAAATCTGCAATCTGCAGTCTTGATCTCTTTTTTATGATTCTTGTGTTGTAGAGTGATTCTTTAGGGTTTCTGTCACTTCCCTAATGATAATTCATGTTTCCCCATGTATAGAAATGTTTTTGCCTCCAAAAAATTAGATCTTTGAATTGTAAAAGGAAAGAACTCGCGATGTGCTAATGCAGCAAACTAGTTGGAAATAAGGCAGGCATTCTTATACTGCCTACGATGCCTCATTTCCCATTTTAAATCAACATAAAATTATTGCACGCAAAATGATGGGTAAATTCCGTTTTACAGCCTTAAACTGTACACTAATTCGACTTGTTACACCAAATTTTGATTTCGGACATATTGCACTCCGAACTCTAAAAATCAAATACATTGCACCCTAAACTTTAAAAACTGCTCCATGTAGATCAAACCATTAATAGTTTTCACAAAAACAATGGATTAGTACCGCTTGAAAATAAGATAATTCTTTGACAACAATAATATCATGAGGGCAAGTGTATTAAAGAAAAAAATCAAATAAAACCATTATACATAAAAGACATAGTGAAATTACATTTATGTTCCTAGTAAATTTGATTTGCTTTAGTTACAATAACCAAGTTATGGCAAATGTATTACACAAAAATAAGATAAAACCTTGATATGTGAAAAATATTGTGAAATTATCTTCTTGTCCCTAATAAATTTGTTGTATTTCATTCTTGAAATAAAGTAATGGAGCGTGGTTTTTACGTTGTACTATTCTGCAATATTCATGAAAACCATAAGTGATTCCACCCAAATGAGGCAATAATTAGAGTTTGGCATAAAATATGTCCAATTTTTACAATTTAGAGTGCAATGTATTCCACTAAAATTTAGGTTGCCAAGTGAGAATTGTTTTATGCCTTGAAGGTGCAAAATATTTGAAAATGATTGAATGTATTATTTGTGAAATCAAGTAGTTGTAAAAGTACAACAATTTTGTGTACATATACACAAAATATTGTAACCAATATAATGCCCGTATCAACTGTATATAAACTTAAACCATGCCAGCACCTTGAGGAAACTAATTGATAGAATGGAGTTAAATTTGACCATGTATATGACATCTTCCACAAATTTTAAGCACTTTGTTGAGAATTTAATATTCTTGTCAATAGATATGGGTCTTACTGCATAATGCACAATTTTACATGTTGCGCTGCATTCATATTTACTCAAAGTATAAAAAATTAGCAAAGTTTTTCTTGTGTTATTATTTTTATATTAAACTCATGGACTTGTAAGTATCCTCTTATGCCATGTGGAGTGGGGTCAGAGGGCCTCACAATTGTCATTTCTTATAATTTCATGGACAAAATTGAAAGGTAAAAAACGAAAGGACGAAATTGGACTAGCAAAATTAAATTTTAAAAGAAAAAATGACGTTGTTTCGAGTAAAAAATATTTATATCACGCTTCAATAGAGTTACACCGTTATTTAGTAGAGGTATTTTATGATTCTGCACAGTTACATAGAATTCAAATTATAAAAAATGAAAACGAACCAATTATGGGGCCTCGACCCGTGGCGTGGATTACTATATCGTATACTTTGCATGAAAGAACGCGAAACTAATGGATTGTAATTATACCAGTAAGAAAAGTATAAGACCACAAGTAGTTTAAAAGCTGTCCGAGCTTGGATTCGTTTCTAAAAATATCAAACTACATCATTGTCACCAATAACATGCCAGTTGGATATGATTGGCACATTTTCAGTTAAAATCTTCGGTCCAAATTAATTTTCTATCTACCAATTTTCAGTCTAACAACATTAATTAATGCAGACGCCTGTTGTTATTATCAGGGTTCCTTGATGTTGGAGGCGTTATATGTACCGTATATCACTAACCTTTTTTTTTGGGCCACTTTTGTCTTTTGACTAGTTAAAGGTAGATGCCATTTATTTTATTAGAAAAAAAAACAAAAGGTTATTTATGTTAAAACCTTCAAAATTTATATTTTACTTTAGTTGTTTGCATAAACTTTGGGCTATATAATACATGAATGAGTACAGAGTAGTGGTGGTGTCAATATTATCAAAAAGATACATGTGCTACAAAATCAATATTCTAATTCCCAATTTTTGCCTTGTTCAATTTTGAAAGATTGAAGGAACACAGGGAAAAAATCAAAATTTTTAATTGATTATTAAAGGTAGCTTATTTATAGTCACATTGGAGATTTAGTTTCCATTTATAAATTTATTTAGATTATTTACATTTTTAAATAAATTAAAACTCACGTTTTTAAAATTGAGTTTAATTTATGCTTATAAATTTAATTTAACATATTTTTATGTCAGCATAAACCGCAAATTTCACCAGAAGACTTCTAGCCAAATTCCGGGTCAAACAAAGATACTAGCAGGCAAAACAATAATGTAGCTTTCCAGTAGGCTAAATATATCTTAGGCCCTTGTCTGAATATTCCCATGCTCGTTTTCTATGCTCAGGTTAGTTGAAGTAAAAGAAATGGAGAGAACTTGCTGCTTCATTGCTGTGGGATTTTTTTTGGCTACTTCTGTGGCAGCCATGGCCACAACCAATATCACCACTGATCAATCAGCCCTTCTTGCCTTGAAAAATCACATAGTTTCTGACCCTTACTTAATCTTGGGAGAAAGTTGGTCCGTTTCTTCTCCTGTTTGCGAGTGGGTTGGGGTCACTTGTGGCTCTCGTCATCATCAGGGTGATTGACTTAAATATTTCGAACATGGGTTTCGCATGGCAGTGATTCCTCCACAGCTAGGAAACCTCTCATTTCTTGTTTCTCTTGACGTGAGTAATAACAGTTTTTACGGTAATCTGCCAGAACGAGATGGCTCCGTTGCGTAGACTAAGATTCATGAAATTTAAGCTACAACAGATTTTGTGGGAGAATTGCCGTCATGGTTTGGTTTCTTGGATAAGCTTCTATACTTGTCACTGAGAAACAATTCTTTTACTGGCTTCCTCCCTCTTCCTCTACTTAACTTATCAAAGCTCGGAAACTATTGATATGTCAATGAACAACATATCTGGTAACCTTCCTGCTTGATATATACCACAATCTTCCAAGTCTCAAAGAGTCTTAATTTATCTTGGAATCCGTTGAATGGTCAAATACCATCAGGTTTATCCCAATGTTCAGGACTTGAGGTATTATCTTTGTCACACAACCAGTTCGACGGGTACATACCAAAAGAAATTGGGAACTTAAAAATGCTTGAGGAGTTAGATCTAGGCAACAACAATGTGAAAGGTTACGTTCTTATTATTCTTTAATTACTGCCAGATTTAAACTTTTTTAACTGTATAGTATTATAAGTTCGTGGATTCCAATCTCGTTTTTTACCCTTAGCTGTAACCACAAATTGGAGGTTATCCTTTGAAATTTTACCTATTGTAATTTGGCAGGTGCAATTCCGGAAGAGATTGGGAATCTTCAAAATTTGAGGGTCCTTTCATTATCAAGCAGCAATATTGTTGGAACTATACCAATTAGCATATTCAATATCTCAAATCTGCAAGTTCTATATCTCCCAAATAATAGCCTTTCCGGTGCTCTTCCGCAAAATATGTGCTACAATTTTTCCAAACTTGAAGTGCTTTATCTAGGTGGTAACAATATATCTGGGCAGATTTCAGCAAACATTTACCAATGCCCATTTCTTCGAATTTTGTCTCTGAGGGACAATAAAATCGGTGGATCCATACCAAGGGAGATTGGAAACCTTACCATGCTCGAGAGATTAGATGTTGGTGAGAACCACTTGACAGGTAAATCAGTCTTGACAGTAAGCGTATGAAATATCATAAAGTTTTATTATATTTGCTAACCATTTTTTTCTCATTGATGTTTTATTATTGGGTAAAATACCCTATACCTATGTGATTTTCGAATAAACTACATGATTCCTTTATGGTTTAAAAACCTATACATCACCCCCTAGGATTTGGGTTAAAGTGTCAAAGTGACAGAAATTAGCTTCGTGATAAAGCGTGGGTAAAATATTCAAATTACCTCAATACTTAACTGTTTCATTACTGTGCATGCATGTATTTTTTTCCAAAAAAATACACTTTTCCCGCTATAGTTTTCGGATGAACCGCATAACCCTCTTATGGTGTTAAAATCTACACATCACCCTATGGTAATTTCTAGTACTTATACTGGGTAATTTGGATATTTTACCCATGGACCGTTACAGAAGGTAAATTCTGTCTGTTTGACACTTTAACCAAAATTACATGAGGTGATGTATAGCTTTTTGAACCATAAAGGAGTCATGTGGTTTATTTGAAAATCACACTAGGGTAAAATGTTATTAGTCTTGTGTATTCACCTAATCATAATTTTGCCGGATAAATGCTAAAAAATTTGGTAATCTTTCTACTAAGAAATTGTTATTATGGCATCTAACATATTTATGTTGTCTGTACCATATTCATCGTGTCTATTTGGCATATACCGTCCTCCATTTGTAAATTGGTCATATTAAGAATCTCCACCAGTATGGCCCCATAAATATGTTGCTTGTCAGAATAAGTAACATATGATTCTATTATAATTATGGTGCCACAGCTTTTATGAGGCCTATGCTAGTGGAGACACATAACATAGAACACTTAAGCAATATAGCTAACACCAGTTTCTGTTGCCATACTCTTAGGCCTCATTATTTCATCTACTACACTTAATAGGCTAGATATATCTTATATTTTTTTGGGTCTAAGCTAGATATTATGCAGCTGTTTATCAGATATATCTAAGCGGATTGTTCTAGATATTTAATTACAAATTATCTTACAGTCATCTCTCAAATGACAGGTTTGATCCCAAATGAGGTTAGCAAATTGTTCACATTGGAGGAGCTTTACTTGGATTCCAATAGCTTAAGTGGTTCGATACCAGTTGGAATCTTCAACATCTCGACATTAAGGACTCTCTCAGTGTCTGACAACCATTTGTCTGGCAATCTTCCATCAAATATGGGTTTTAGCCTACACAATTTGGAAGAACTTCATCTAGCTAATAATAATTGAGTGGAGTCATACCCGCATCTATCTCAAACTGTTCACAACTACATATTATAGCTCTTTCTAACAACACATTTACAGGTTCAATTCCGAATTCCATTGGCAATCTGCGAGACCTTACATGCCTAGAGCTAGTTTGGAACAACTTGACCAGTGAATCTTCATCTCCAGAACTGAGCCTCTTCACTTCCCTCACGCATTGCAGATGGCTAGATACAATCACGGTGACAGGTAATCCTCTGAATGGTGTCCTCCCAAGTTCCATTGGGAATCTTTCTAGTATCGAAAGGATTCATGCTGCCAGCTGTAAGATCAGGGGTAACATTCCAGAGAGCATTGGAAATTTAAGCAATTTAATAAGTTTAAGTCTATTTGAAAATCACTTGACTGGATCCAATTCCAATTACTGTAAGGGGTATGCAAAGCCTTCAAGGATTGTATCTTGAAAATAATGCCATTAGTGGCTCCCTTCCTGCCAAGTCTCTGTGATTTATATGGTTTGAATGACTTAACGTTAAGCCATAATCACATTTCGGGTTCAATCCCAGGATGCTTTAGCAATCTTACATCTATGAGGCATCTTCATTTAGGTTTCAACTTATTAAACTCTGCTAGTGCCAATAAGCTTGTGGAGTCTTGAATATCTCTTGGAAATTGGCTTGGCATCAAATTCCTTGGTTGGATATTTGCCTCAGGAGATTGGAAAGTTAAAGGTTTTGACATTGTTAGACTTGTCAATGAATCATTTCGTGGGTAACATCCCTAGTACCATTGGAAGTCTACAATATTTAGCGTACCTTTCTTGGCAAATAACAGCTTGCAAGGATCAATTCCGAGAGCGGTTGGTGACATGTTAGCCCTCGAATTTTTGGATCTATCGCACAATAACCTCTCTGGTTTGATCCCCAAGTCAATGGAGGCTCTAACATATCTCAAATATTTGAATTTTTCTTTCAACGAATTAAGCGGTGAAATTCCATCAGGAGGTCCTTTCAAAAAATTCACTCACAAATCCTTTCTCTTTAATAAGGGATTGTGTGGAACATCTAGGTTCAACTTCCCACCATGCAAAGCCGTCTCAATGCATAAATCTAGGACAGCAAAGCTGCTTCGACTTATATTTATTTTGCTGGGTATCATAGGAATAGTAGGCACCATGGCCTGGATATTTGTGTTCTTCAGATATCGAAAGAAGCCTGAGGTTCCGAATGGAACAATTATTGCTTCAGTTATAACACAAGAAAGAATTTCATATCATGAATTACTGCAAGCAACCAACGGATTTGACGAAAGCAATTTGCTTGGCATGGGAAGTTTTGGATCTGTTTACAAATGTAGTTCTTAATGATGGGAGCACTTTGGCAGTGAAAGTAGTTCAATTTGCAAACAGAAAGAGCATTCAAGAGTTTCAAAGCAGAATGCGATATGTTGAGCAATCTTCGTCATCGAAATCTCACTAAAGTCATTACTAGTTGCTCTAATCTTGATTTAAGGCTTTGGTGCTTGAATTTATGCCTAATGGAAATCTAGATAAGTGGTTGTATTCACACAACTGTTTCCTAGATGTCATGCAAAGATTGAACATAATGATTGATGTGGCATGTGCATTAGAGTACCTTCACCATGGTTACTCAGAAGTGGTGGTTCATTGTGACCTTGAAACCCAGTAATGTCTTACTTGATGAAGATATGGTTGCACACGTAAGTGACTTTGGTATGGCAAAGCTGTTGGGTCAAGAAGACCATGTTGCATACACCAAGACACTAGCTACAATGGGTTACATTGCACCAGGTAAAAGTTATTAGTTGCTATATGTTCTATGTACCTTTATCGTTAAAAATTACAATCAAAGTTCATTTTCTATTTTCTTTCAAATCTGATGTTGGTAAGTTTTGATTGTAGAATACGGATCAGAAGGATTAGTGTCGTCCAAATGTGATGTTTATAGTTATGGGATAATGCTAATGGAAGTCATTACAAGAAAAAAGCCCAGTGATGAAATGTTTGATGGAAATTTGACCTTGAGGAGTTGGGTATGTGCAAATCAATGCCTGATGCAATAGA
>JAMWEH010001242.1:0-26064 GCA_024721245.1 Mitragyna speciosa
TTTTTTATCGAATCATCTTTTACAAAATATTTTCTAAAAAATTTATATTTTTTTACAAAAATTTACATTTCTTTTTCCCAATAAATAAAATCACATTTAATTCTTCCTTTTCTTTTTTCTCGACTTCACACACTCATTTACTTTATCCCTTCGAAAAATGGGGCGCGACAGTATCCCGATAAAAGGAATCATATCAAATGTAGTTCAAATCAAACAATGAACTATGGATGCAGAACAATATTGCAAATGATAGCATACAAATTCTAATTTTTCAAAACTTATGACCAAAAATAAAGAAGGAATGTAACATTGAATTGCTAAACTAAAATAATATAAGGTGATTCATGTTGCTAGACAAAATAAATGCTGGATAAACTAAAATACAAAGTTTGGGCTGCCAAATTAAAATGTAAATAAACAGATGCCGACTAGATTGCTGGACGGATGCATGATTTTGGACTACCAAAACTGATGAAAATATAAAGTCTAAGCTGCCAAACTTGAAAGGAAAATAAACAGATGCTGACTGAGCTATTAGGCAGATGCATGATTTTGAGTTGCCAAGATTGATGAAAACATAAAGTCCTGGGTTGCCAAATTTGAAATGTAAATAAACAGATGCCGTTCATGTTGCTGAACAGATGCATGATCTTGGGCTGCCAAGATTGATGAAAATAAAAAGTTTGAGTTGCCAGACTTGAAATGTAAATAAACAGATGTTGTTCAGGCTGCTGAACGAATGCATAATCCTAAGTTGCCAGGATTGATAAAAATACATTAAAAAACTCGATGCAAGTGAAATTTAAACAAACCATGGACTAATGCAATTACAAATGCATGATGACATAAAAAGAATAAAAATGCTAATGAAAGATAACTAAGCATACAATTGAAATAAAATGGTATTTAATGCTGCAAACGGAATTATTGAAAATTGAAAATGAAACTCAATGTCCAATGCTACGGATTGAGTTTACCGAGAACTAAAAATAAAGACGTTACTCAATGTTGTGGATTGAGCTTACCACAAACAAAAAATGAAAACCGATACCCAAACGCTACAATTGAGCCTATTAAGAACTGAAAATAAATATGGAACCCAATACTGTGGATTGAGCATACCGCAAACTTAAAATTAAAGATGGTACCTAATACTATGATTGAGCCTACCGCAAACTGAAAAATAAAGA
The DNA here is from genome assembly GCA_024721245.1 of Mitragyna speciosa. Taxonomy (NCBI): domain Eukaryota; kingdom Viridiplantae; phylum Streptophyta; class Magnoliopsida; order Gentianales; family Rubiaceae; genus Mitragyna; species Mitragyna speciosa. The sequence continues at coordinate 1,191 of JAMWEH010001242.1, forward strand.
TGGTACCCAATGTTACGATTGAGCATATTGCAAATTAAAAATAAAGACGGTAGCTAATGCTACTGATTGAGTCTATTACAAATTGAAAAATAAAGGCGGTACCCAATCCTATGATTGAGCATAACGCAAGTTGAAAAATAAAGAAGGTACCCAATGCAACGATTGAGCTTATCGCAAATTAAAAAATAAATATAGTGCCCAATCCTACGATTGAGCCTAGCGCAAACTGAAAAATAAAGAAAGTACCCAATGTAACGATTGAACCTATCGCAAACTGAAAAATAAAGATGATACCCAAAGTTTTGATTGGGCCTATTGTAAACTGAAAATAACGACGATACCAGTGTTACGATTGAGTTTACCGTAAACTGAAAATAAAGACAATATCCAATGATATGATTGAGCTTATCGTCAATTCAAAATAAAGACAGGACCCAATATTACGATTGAGCCTACTGCGAACTAAAAATAAAGATATTACCCAATGTTACAATTGAGCTTACCGCGAGCTAAAAATAAAGACGGCACCCAATGTTACTATTGAGCCTACCACAAATTGAAAATAAAGATGGTACACAATATTACGATTGAGCGTATCGAAAATTGAAAATAAAGACGGTACTCAATGCTAAGAATTGAGCCTACCGCAAAATAAAAATAAAAATAAAAATGGCACCCAATATTACGATTAAGTTTACCACAAACTGAAAATGACGACGGTACCTAATGCTACGATTGAGCTTACCACAAAGTGAAAATAAAGACTGTACCCAATATTACTATTAAGCCTACCGCAAACTGAAAATAACGACGGGACTAAAGTGGGAACACAATATGCAAATTACTAAATATATCGAAACACCATGTAGTTTGCTAAACAAATGCTAGACAATTACTAGGTGAATGCAAATTTGAAAAAGTAAAACATGCTAATAGGGTTCGGGTTTCCAAACGAATGCATGAATGAAAATACAGAATTTGGGCCGCCAGACTAAAATGAAAAGAAATTAAAATCTAATGGATGAGTTGGAGTCCAACGGATGAGTTGGAACAGAACACAAATTAAAACCCAACAGTCGAGTTTGAGCAAAGCAGAAATTAAAACCCATAAACAAGTTGGGTCCAACAAACGAGTTGAAACAGAACAGAAATTAAAATCCAACGGATGAGTTGGAACCAAACAGAAATGTAAAACCCAACAGATGAGTTGGAACCGAACTGAAATTAAAAACCTAACGGACGATTTGGGGTCCAACGAACGAGTTGAAATATAACTGAAATTAAAACTCAACGGATGAGTTGGAATCTAACAAACGAGTTGGAACGTAACAGAAATTAAAACCTAACGGACGAGTTAGAATTTGAACTAAAATTAAAACCTAGCCGACGAGTAGGGATCTAACGAACGATTTAGAACATAACAGAAATTAAAAAACCAATGAATAAGTTAGAATATAACAGAAATTAAAACCTAACAGATGAGTTGGAATATAATAGAAATTAAAACCCAATAGACGAGTTGGAGCTTGAACTAAAATTATAAACCAACGGATAAGTTGAAACTTGACAGAAATTAAAAACTCAACGGACGAATTGGGGTCCAACGGACGGGTTAGAATATAATAGAAATTAAAACCTAACGGACAAGTTGAGATCCAACGAACAAGTTAGGGCTTGAACTGAAATTAAAAAAGAGGTGTGAGAATGATGGACAAATTAAAGCAACGTGCAATACACTGAACAAATATTAAACATGTGATAATTTGAAAAATAAAATATGATAATGTGGTCCTGGTTGCTGGACAAAATACATATAAAAATTTAAAACATAAGTAAAAAGCAACTGTTGAGCATAGCATCCAAATCAACTCAAAAATTAAAAAAAAAATTCAAAAATTTTGCCCCAATGTATGGCAACAAACTCATTTGAAATCATCTTTTTCAAACTTGAGAACATGTAAAGCACCAAAATCCATTTGCAATCAATCTTTCTAAAAGAAAACTTTGCCCCAATATAAATAAAATGAAATCAATTTGAAGTTCACTTTTCAAATTTGCCCCATTATAAATAAGTCTTTCACAACATTTTGTCTTAAACTCATAGCATCAAAATTAATCCCCAAAAGATCAAATTTTTCTCAAAAAATTTACTCCAGTGTCAATTTGAAATCAATCTTTCAATTTTTGTTTGTCCTTAGTTAAACCATCATTAACTTAAAAAAAATTTGCCCCAATTTTTATCCTTGACGAAGGCCTCCACTGATGATTGTGTGATCGTACTTGCAAAAGAGGAAATAACTACAATTGCAAAAGTGATGCCACCACTTGGCGATTCCTTGACTCCACTAGCACATATAACATGAGGAATGCCATCCCAAATATCTGATTAGTCTCTTATCTGACTTTCTATAAGTTTTCCAATTCAATGTATTCTGACTCATGATTCAAATCAAATCCTCTAAAATAGTCATTCCATTCATGTATGCTTTAGCTTTCCGATCAATTTTGAATTGCCTTTACTTTCACTTAAAATTCAATAAAATTAACTATCACTATTCATTTTTGTATAAGAATATCTTACATGTACTAATTTAAAAGAAACTTTGTACTGTAAACAACGCAAAGACTAAATAAATAAAAATCTGGTCAAATAAAAATTGCCTCTTAATCTTTGGATGTCATTCCCATTAAATTTCGAGATTGCCCCAAAATGATCACTACAGATGAGAAACTTCGAGCAACTGTAGTTATCAACTTCTAAAGCGATCCAATACAGGTATACTAACTTTCTTACTGGTGAGTCTTCAATTGCTGTATTTACTTGACGACAGTGTCCTTCCGGATTATTAACTTTAGATGAAGAAATGAAGCAAACGACAACATCCAAATTTGAGATAGTCTTTCCTCCTTTTTCATTAAAATAGAATAATATTTTAACAATATTTGGTATCAGTAAGGCAATCTTCCTTCGATGATTTGAGATAGATACATTGACATCATATGCCCTTTTGATATTGCAAATTTTCTTTAAAAATCATCACACAAGTACAGACGGAGGTCGATAACATTCTTGTCTCTTGTACTGGGGTCAAGTAATGTACTAGAAATGTTAAGGCTGTAAAGTAGAATTCATGAAAGGTTTAATTAACATTGAGGTCGCATTTCCAAATAATTCATCCCAACTTTACTATTTGCTCTTGAGGTTCTTTTTCTCTTCCTTCTCGTTTTTTGAAAAAAAAAATTACCTCGGTTTTATTACTTTCTTTGGACTTTCTTTTTTAACTGTCCCCCTTTTCTTTTCTTTTCTTTTCTTTTATTTTCTTTCCTTTTTTTTCTTGGAAACACAAATTAGATAAAATTTTCCCCAGTATGGGATGAAATTATCACAAAATTGTCACATTGTGAGATAAAATTATCACAAAATTGTCCCAGTATGGGGTATGACCTTCAAGTGGATTGTCAAATGAAAATCACATATTCTGGAGGGTCAAGGGATAAAACTAAGGGAAGAAAATGTTTAAGAGAAAAGAAAGAAGATCCGCCTTTGATCCGTCAATTTTTGCAATAATTTTTTTCAAAAAAATTTGCTTAACCAAATGAAAATCGCCTTGATGGTGTTTGAATTAATGATCTAAGAAAGTATCCAACCATCTATTTCTGCTAGAACACGGTAATGTCTCTGCTCTTTTCTTTTTTTTTAAGCGGTATGAATCTTGCGACAATTAATCCAAATTCTCTCCAAATGTCATTATCTTGCAAAAATTACAAAAATTTGTGTGTTAATTTGCTAAAAATTATTTCCATTTCCATCTCAAAATTATAAATTTTGAATCAACAAATATACCTAAATGCATCACGTTGACACTTGTCAATTCTCCTACACTTGAATCTTGTTTGTTCTCAAACGATTTGAAAAAATGTGAAATCAACTAATGATTCAAGTATTGAAATAACGAATGTGTATTTTTAAAATGCATTCCTCATGACCAAATAAATAACCATTATGAAATTTATTATCTTGTCTTTAATACTCATAGTATCAAGTAAAGGAAAATGAATTATATCATAATTAAGCTAACTCTACTTAATTTCATCGCCTTTCTGAATTTTATCAGTAAATGAATCATATGATCAATCAAAGGGCATCCGATGTGTATGATCAATTTCATTTTTCATTCGAGAGAATTTCGTAATATTGAACTAATCACTCAAGATACGTGAGTGTCTTTTGACGCAAAAATCGACATTAGCTATGAAGGTTCCCGATTACTCAATACCTCAATCTTTGAGTAATAGCTAAAACTATATTTGAGAAGTAAAATTGCCTTTTTACGCAAGAATCGACATTGGTTGGATGAAAATTCCTGATTATTCAACAATTTACTTGCTCAAATTGCAATGCATTACTCATATTTCCAATACCATTTGATACGAAAGTCGACATTTTTGGATGAAAACTCTCGGTTATTAAGCACAAAAACCATGAGAGTCAAAAAAGCTACATTATTCTTTTTCTTTTTCCTTTTATTTTTTCATTTTTTTAAAGAATCCCTCATAATAAGTTTTTCATCACAGATTACATGATTGCACTTAATTGACCATAATCAACATTTAACATGTGAAATAAGTAACGAAGAGAAATTTTCATCAAATATGCAAAATTTAGACAAATTTCAACCACTTTACAAGATATACTTTCTATAAGAATAAAACTTCAAATTACATAATAATCATTTTTTAGTACTTAAAGAAAGCATTTGACAAAATACGTAAAGTAATTTCAACAAATAAGAGAATTAGACCAAAAATCATGGTTGCTAACTGTAACTCACAAGCATATAATGTTACTTTATCTCTCCCCACATTCAACATATATAATACACTTTAGAGATGTAAATAAGACATTAAAGAGATGAAACAATAAAACTCCCCTTGTGAATCAGTTAAAGTTGCATCCCTTGCATATTTGTCCTTTTTGTTATGCTTGAATTCTCTGAACATACATTGTAAAGCTTGCTTAGTATTTTCAATGTCTCCAGGGCGAAAGTGCACCTTGATCTAACTCCTTAACCTATGTCTTAATGGGCTTTTGCCTCTTCTAGATTGAGTTTGGATTCCCTTTTGTTTTGTTCAGAATCCTTAATACGGAATCTAGATTCCTTTTCGGTATCACTCTAATCCATCATTAACAATCTTGCCTTATTTAGAATCTAGAGGGATATCAAAGTGGCAATCATCAGTTTTAAGTGAAGTAACATCCAAAGATCATGAGCATTTATTTTTACCAGTAAGACATGCAAGAAAATATTTTTATTTTCATTCAATTTGAACTTGCATTAACTCATCAAAGAGAAAACCTTACAATTACACAAAGCTATTATTAGGCTTTGAGAAAAAATGTGATTTATTTCATAGTCTCATCAAAGAATTATTTACTCAATATAACAAAAGGAATTGAAGAAATTTTTTTTCAAAAGCTAAATGTTGAACATGAAGGGAAAGTCTAATACTACAAATAATTTTGAGAAAGAAGCTTGTTTAGTGCATCATCTGAGAAAGAATTTTGAACACTCAGCAATCTCAAATTTATAGAAAGAAAATTGTTATTAGCATCCAAATCATTGTTATTCTTATTACATCTAAAATGAACAAATGTCTAGCTATGAAATGCAATTTCATCTATCGAACTAGTTATCCTAGTCAAACTTATCTTATCTGAACTCTCAGCACTATCAACTCTAAAAACTAATTTCTCATCGTTTTTCAAATAGCATTCATGTTTCCATAGCTTAGTAGATATCAAGTGTGTGATGCTTCACTTGAATAAAGTTACGATTTAAAAAATAATTAAATGCAAAAACAAAACATGCATTAGACGCCTTTCTTAATTTGCTACCTCCATTAGAGGACCTGTAAAAATAAAAATCATAATTACTATATGTAAAAGCAAACATGTATGCATGTCCTAGGGGGAGCCCTTATTGTGCTAATGGTAGGTCTAGCATGAAGTTCAATCCTTTAGGGTGATGCTTCCTTTTTAAACGAAGATGCACCAAATCTACTGGGAAGAAAATGTCTCGATTTTGCTCGTGCTACTTTACCTAGGGTCTCATTTACCAGGATGGTACTGAAAATATGAACGTACATGTCTTTTTAGAGTTATGTACCCAAGATAAAAGGACATCTCTCTTGTAATAGAATTCCCAAAATGACATTCCCTTTAGAGTTTATACTTGATGCCAGTTTATTAAGCAATTTGAAATATGCAAAAATATAAGATTTGAAAAATGTCTTACAGATTTTTAATCTAACAAATGTCCTACAGATTTTTAATCTAACAATGATGCAAAATTTCTTTAAGAAAGATGGAACATGAACTATACAAAAGATGATTAATTTTGAATTTATTTATTTAACTAAGAATCAATCCTGCATGAGGTTACAGGATACAAAATTGAACATAAAACTCAAAATATCAGTTTATTAAAATATTTGTCAAAATCACTTTTTGTATAGTGTAGGACGGAATGTGGGGGATAAGACAAACAATGATGTATAATTTATTGAAAAAAGATAAACACAAATTGTACAGAATTTGCCTTTTTCAGTACATTTATTGATTTTTGAAAAATCAGTTCAGACAAACTGATGGGTACAACAAGAATGAATTAAATTTTGAAAAAGGTCTAGAATTACAAATTTTATCCAGAAAGATACAAGTTGAAAAATCAGATTTTTAAAATTTTACAAATTTACAATAATTAAAACATTAGGGTGCCTTATTTGCAACAAAAAATAAATTTTTGTGGAAATTTATAACTGAATATCCTATCATTTTTTTTTTGAAAAATTATTGGTAAGACAGAAATTTAAACATGCCAATAACGGGTTAATTTCCTACAAGAGCACTATGCCAGGGCGCTTGATTTTACGTCTTATGAATGTGAACAAAAGAAAGAAATAGGGTTAGTCAATTTAACATATGGCATACAACACATTTAGAGCAACAAATAATGCACAAAATAAAGAATACAGAAAGGGGGTATGTTCTCATCCTCTCATGTCTAGTGTACTTGACAAGGTAAAGCTAATTCTACCCTAGACTTATTTTACATAAATGCATGAGGTTGGGCTCACTAATGCATCTAGACTCGATAAGACTTCGGTTCTTGAACCTTCATACTGAGGGATCTAAAAAGCAACAAGTTCGTCAATTTCAAAGATCCCAGATCGATAGTTCGAGTGATCCCCTGAATACTGCTGTGGATACGTCTGGTCATAATCACATGTCCAAGTGTATCGATTTTTAAAAGTCTTCGAACCTCTAGACTTATCGATCTAAGCCAAGAGTTCGAGTGATCTCCTAAATATTGTTATGTGCATGTCATGCTGTGAACATATCTAAATGAATGCAAATCCTAAATTTAATGTGATATTGAAAAGGTCAAAATATCTCGTCAAAACTTGATCGAAATTATTGCATTAATTGCGAAATCTGAAATTAATACTCGAGGGAGTCACGAGCGTGGGTGCAAAAATAGAATACAAAAAGAAAGAAAAAATAGTAGTAGAAATAGTAAATGATCAAAAAAAGTAGAGAGCAACATAAAGGGTACAGAGGATAAAAACTCCTGACTGACTGTTCCTACTGATGGAGGAAGAAACGGTATGTTAAGCCACCATTTTTCAAACAAGTATGCGACTATTTCTAGTTAGAACACACTAAATGACTGAAGATTCTATGTGAAATGTAGTCTAAACAACATATGTAAAAATAAATAATAATAGTAATAATAATATGTATATAAAAATCATGCAAAATGAGAAAACCTAATATCGTGCCCTGAAATGACGCACCGTCAGATCCGGGACTGTCACACTCGAAAAGATAGTTCAATCCGATGACCCTTTTTAAAAATAAAGTTTTTGAAAAAACTGTGCGTATTGAGAAAAATCAGATTTTTTAGTGAAAAAGTGTATTTTTAAACAAAATGGTATTTTGAAAAACAAAATGTTGGCCCAAAAAATAATGCAACCAATGTAGTAATAATCAAACTTGCAATAACAATGATAAAGATAACAATTATAAAGTCTCAAAATAACAAATAACAATAAAGTAAAGTAAAGAAAGAGCACACCGAGATTTTTATAGTGGTTCGGTACTAAACTCGGTACCTACATCTACTCCCAAGTTATCAACTTAGAATTTCAATCCTACTAGTAGCTTCTTCAATTGTTGGTGAAGCAAACTAACTTGTACACATAGGAGGATCACTCTTACTCTCTCTTCCTAGCTCTAGTTGAGCCAAAGTCTACCACTTTACTCACACTAAGCTCTACCGGAAACTAGCCAAGAGTTTTATAGCACTCACAACCCCCACACTATAGTATAATTGAATACTTTCACTCACCTAATTAAGAACTACTCTATCCCAACCAATTACCTCACCTAAAACTACAAACACACACTCACACAAGAGTATTTTCCTTCAAAATCACTTTTAAAATACTTGTAAACTAAGTAGGCAAAGGTCTTTTATCAATTCTATACATTTGATATATATAGGAATGAGAAAATGAGTTAAAAAAAGCTCCAACAGTAAAAAACACTCTTCTAAAAAACTAGCCGTTACTACATCCGGATGCTTATCCGGATGCTCATCCGGATCATGCGGACGTTCGGATGGTCGTTCAAATGATCATCTGCATGGTCTCTGTTCAACTCATTTTGAGCCTTTGCAACTGTTCGGACGACTGCATCTCTTCTGGTGCGTCTGCATGGTCGTCCGGATAAGGTTTTCTTTACATTTTTCATCTTCTTTTGACTCTTAATGATTTTATTGCAAAGATAACTCAATAAAATATTAGTAAACATTATCATTAGTTTGTTAATCATCAAAACTAAGATGATGTGAGATCATAAGGTCTTCAATCTCTCCTTTTTTGACGATGACAAACTAATGAGGAAAATAAGCAAAAAGATATAGAAATGACTCCCCCTTAGAATATGCATATTCAAAAAAGCTCATTTTCAAACTAGATCATCTTACTAATATTTCTTCCCCTTTTGACATCATCAAAACTAGAATTGAGAGGTATTTTTAAAAATTTATGAACAATTTTCCCCCTCAACAAATGCATATATTATTTTCGATAAAAAAAAATCCCTTTTTATGATAAAAATCATTTGCTCCCCCTAAGTGTGAGCATATCATAAAAATTACACTTTGACTTAAAACAAAATACAAGACTCACTTTTGAAAAAAAATAGGTGAGGTAATGAAATCAATTTTAAAAAAAAATGTAATATTCAACACAACTTTTTAAATAAATTAACAAATATGTACTAAAAAATCACCATTGGTTTGTATATTATGAAAATTACCAAACATATACAATCCACATATTCATACACATAAAGCACATACTATTATGAAAAATAATCAGTACATTTACCCTTTAATCATTGTTGTCCATACACTATTTTGTTTTGTGGTGATCTTTAAACTTACAAAAGTCAATCAATATATTTTGGTACCCATGTCTTCTTGGGTCTTAGATTATTAGTAATGCCTTTCTCTACCTACATAGTTTTCATGCCTGATTTTATATTTTTCTTAACATAACATTCATTTTGCATATGACCATATTGACAATAAAAATGATAAATAGTATTTGGATCTTTAATAAATGTAGATTTTATAAAGCAAATGTCATTTTTATAGAAAGTAGTGTGATGTTTGCTCAAAACAATTGTTCCAACCCTTTTCTTTGAAAAATCCTTTTATTTTTTAATTTCAAGAAATTTTAAAAGTTCATCCAATCTTTTCCTCATCAAATCTTGTTCAATTCTAATTTTCTCAAAAAACTTTATTTTCTCATCAAACTTCCTTCCCAAAATCTCATTTTTGGAATAAAAATTAACACTGTTTTTCTTAAAATCATCATTTTCATTTTTCAACTTTTGATTTTCTTCATAAAGCTTTGAATTCTCTTTCAACAAAGCATTTATTTTAATTTTTAGCTCCTTGTTCTTAGCATGAAACCTTTAAGCTATCAAGCAATTTTATGACAAATGCTTCAATGTTATCATCATCACATTCACTATCACATTCATCATGAGAGGAATAACTAGTTATTACCCCATTATTTTCAAAGACCATAAATGCCATTTGAATTGTTTCACTATCATCTTCAACTTTACCATTTAAATAACAATCGTCCCATGTAATTTGGAAGTTGTTGAAGACTTGTCATCTATCTTCCTCCTTTTGTTCTTTTATCATTGCCTTTATACGATTCCTTTAATTTGTCCCATATATCCTTTGCCGACCTACATCTTTTTATTTTGAAAAATTTATACGTATCCAAAGCATTATATAATATATTCATGGCTTTGGAATTTAAAGAAAGTTTTATCTTATCTTGATCACTCAATTCACATCTAATTTTTTGTGTAATTTTGCCTAATTTTTCATGTAAAATGGTAGCGATATATGGATCTTCATAAATAATAAACCATAATTCAACATCTATAGATTGTAAGAAAACTTTCATTCTATCCCTCCAATTATCATAATTAATACTATTGAGCATAGGAGGTTTATTAATAGATTGCCCCTCTAAAAATATAGCATTATTGGTTGTCATTATTTGCTCCTTAGCGGTTAAGCTATATAAACGGAAAACTTGACTTTGATACCAATTGTTAGCCCCAAAAATAATACAACCAATGTAGTAATAATCAAACTTGCAATAACAATGATAAAGATAACAATTATAAAGCTCAAAATAACAAATAACAATAAAGTAAAGGAAAGAAAGATTACACCGAAATTTTTATAATGGTTTGGTATCAAATTCGATACCTACATCCACTCCCAAGTTATCAATTTCAAATTTCAATCCACTAGTGGTTTCTTCAATTGTTGGTGAAGCAAACCAACTTGTACATATGGAAAGATCACTTTTGCTCTATCTTCCTAACTCTGGTTGAGCCAAAGTCACCACTTTAATCACACTAAATTCTACCGAGACTAACCAAGAGTTTTACAACACTCACAATCCCCACACTATGTTACAATTGAATGTTTTCATTCACCCAATTAAGAACTACTCTATCCCAACCAATTATCTCACCTAGAACTACAAGCACACACTCACACAAGAGTATTTTCTCTCAAAATCACTCTTAAAACACTTGCAAATTAAGTAGGCAAAGGTCTTTTATCAATTCTATACATTTAATATATATATAAGGGTGAGAAAATGGACTAAAAAGAGCTCAAACAGTAAAAAACACTCTTTGAAAAACTAGCCGTTACTGCATCCGGATGCTCATCCGGATGCTCATCCGGATCATGCGGACGTTCGGATGGTTGTCCAGATGGTCATCCGCATGGTCTCTGTCTAACTCATCTTGAGCCCTTCCAGCTATTCGGACGTCCGCATCTCTTCTGGTGCATCTGCATGGTCGTTCGGATAAGTTTTTCTTTGCATTTTTCATCTTTTTTTATTCCTAATGATTTTACTGCAAAGTTAACTCAGTAAAACATTAGTAAACATTATCATTAGTTCGTTAATAACCAAAACTAAGATGACGTGAGACTATAAGGTCTTCACATAACTCAGTAAAACATTAGTAAACATTATCATTAGTTCGTTAATAACCAAAACTAAGATGATGTGAGACTATAAGGTCTTCACAAAATAAGGTTGGGACTAAAAGTGCGACAATTTTAGCCAACTGATTTTAAAAAAGGGCTTTATTTTAAAAATGTGATCGCCACTTGGTATTGAGTTAGGGTGTACCAAATAACCTAAAAAATCATTTAATAAAACAAAAATAGAAATTTTAAAAAAATATTTAAAAAATTTTTTCGACTTCGATTTACGAAAAACGAGAGAAAAATGTTTGAAAGTCACATTTGAAGAAAGAGAAGGCAAAGGTTCAAGTCTAAGGCACCATTTCTTCCTACCAGAGACTAGTTGTGAGGTTTAATTCAAATTTTTCTAAATTAACCATAAATTCTATCGTGTTTGAATATGTCTAAATGAATGCAAATCTTAAATCTAAATCGGTATATCAGGATGGTCAAAATATTTCATCGAGACTTGGTTAGGATTATTGCATTAATTGCGAAACCCGAAATGAGGTTTCGAGAGTGTCACGAATGTATATGCAAAATAGAATGCAAAAGAAAAAAAGAAAATACTATAAATAGTAAGTGTCAAAGAAAGTGGGGGATGCAACATAACGAGTACGGAGGCTATTAACTCGTGACTGATATTTTTCTACTCACGGAAAGGAGAACAGCTTGTTACGCTACCGCTTCCCATGTAAGTAAACTACTATTTCTAGTCGGATTTTTAAGTAAAATGCAATATAGATATCATGTACTGAATATTTGTAAAAATAAGTAATAGTAATAACATATATACAAAAAATCATGCAAATATGAAAAACTCTAAAAAAGAGAATGTGTTGTGAAATGAGATGTAATGCATGCGAGTAAAACTAACACTAAAATGTCCTAAGGGTCTAGCATTGGACTAGCCTTTTTATGAATTTTCATTAGCGTTAAACTAGCTGAGAAATGATAAAACCACATCTAGCGTTGGACTAGTGTGGTGACGAAATAACAAAACTCATAAAATATAAATCAAAATAATAAAGCATGAATCGAAAGCAAATAAATATATAAAGACATATAAGAGCACATAGGAGCACATAACACGTAGACATGATACCTAGATGCATATCCTAACAGACGAGTTGGGATTTAATAGAAATGTAAACCCAATAGACAAGTTGGGATTTAACAGAAATGTAAACTCAACGGACGAGTTGGGACTTAACAAAAATGTAAACCCAACAGATGAGTTGGGGCTCAACGAATGAGCTGGACTTAACAGAAAAGTAAACCTAATGGATGAGTTGGAACCCAATGGACGAGATGAGACTTAACAGAAAAGTAAACTTAACGGACGAGTTGGGACCCAACGGACGAGTTGGGACTTAAGAGAAATGTAAACCCAACAGATGAGTTGGAGTTTAACAGAAATATAAACCCAATAAACGAGTTGGAACTTAATAGAAAAGTAAACCTAACAAACGAGTTGAGATTTAAGAGAAATGTAAACCCAACAGACAAGTTGGGGCTTAACAGAAACGTAAACCCAATGGACGAGTTGGGACTTGACAGAAATATAAACACAACGGATGAATTAGGATTTAACAGAAAAGTAAATCTAATGGACGAGTTGGGGCCCAATGGACGAGTTGGGATTTAATTAAAAATTAAAAATAGTGTGTTAAATACTAGACAAAATCAAAATAACATGCAACATGCTAAAGAAACAATAGACAAGTTGCAATTCGGAAAAGTAAGGTATGATGAAGTGGTCTAGGATGCTGGACAAAATATATAGATCAATTTAAGACATAGGAAAACTTAAAAGAATTGTCGAACATTGCATCCAAATTAACTCAAAAATTAAAATTTTTAAAAAATTTTTGCCCCAATGTATGGTATCAAACCCATTTGAAATCACTCTTTTCAAGATTTGGCGCTGCGTGAAACATCAAAATTCATTTCAAGCCGATTCTTTCAAAAATTTGCCCCAGTATAAATTAATTTTTTACAAGTTTTGCATTAAGCATAGAGCATCAAAATTAATTTTGAATTCAAATTTTTCTAAAAAAATTTGACCCTAGTGTCGATTTTTGAAATTCAATTTGTCGATTTTTGAAATCAATCTTTAAATTGAATTGTGCCCTCGATTAAACTATCACTAACTTAAAAAAAAAATTTGCCCAAATTTTTATCCTTGATGAATGTCTCAACTGAAAATAGTGTGATTACACCTGTAAAAAGAGAAAAAACAATGGCAATTTCAAAAGCGATGCCACCACTTGGCAGTCTCTTGACTTCACTAATGCATATAAACATGAGTACCATCATTTCGAATCTCTAATACGGTCTTTTGCTTCACTTTCTACAAGTTTTTCGAATTTAATGGCATCCGATTCACAATTCAGATCAAATCCTTCTAAACAGTCTTGCAATTCATGTATGACTTTGATTTCTAATAAATTTAGGATTGTCTTTGCTTTTATTTCAAATTCAAACAAAACAAATGTTAAAATTTTCAAAATATGAATTGATTAGAAAATACTTTACATGTAATAATGTAAAAGAAATTCTGTACAGTGAACAGCACGAAATACGCAAAGACTAAATGAAATATAACTAAATGAAATATTTTTTTAAAAAATTAATTTTGAAATGATGGCTTAAAAGATGACTTTTGATCTTTGGATGTCATTCATTTTGAAGTGATCACAAAAGAGAAATCTCGAGCAACTCCCAACTTTCAAAGGAATCAAATGCTGACATACTGATTTTCTCACTTGTGAACCTTCAACTGTTGTCTTTACCTAACCATAGTGTCCTTCTAGATTATTGACTTTAGACGAAGAGACAAAACAAACGGTAGTATCTCCACTTGAGGTAGTCTTTCCCCTTTTCATTAAAATAGACTAGTACTTGAAAAATATTTTGACATCAGTAAGACAATCTTTCCTTTGATGATTTGGGATTGGTATATTAATATCATATGCCACTTCGATTTACAAATTTTTATTTCAAAAATCATCATCAAATACAGACAGAAGTCGATAACATTCTTGACTTTTGTAACAGGATCAGGTAATGTGCTGGAAATATTAAAGTCGAAAAGCAGAATTCATGAAGAGTGTAATTAATTTGAGGTTGCTTTTGCAAAGAATTTGCCCCAATTTCGAAATTTTTTTTTACAATATTATCATCCCAACTTTGCAACTAACTTTTGAGGTTTTTCTCCTCTCTTTTCAGTTTTCAAAAATATTTGCCTCAACTTTATTACTTTTTTTTGGGTTTTCTTTTGTATTACTTTTTCTCCTTTTCTCTTTCTTTCTTTCTTTCTTTTCTTCTTCTCTCTCTTTTTCTTAACACACAAACAAAATAAAATCTGCCCCAGTAGGGATAAAATCATCGCAAAAATTGCCTCATATGGGGTACAATCTTCAAATGGGTTGTCAAATGAAAATCACGTATTTTGGAAGCTCAGGGGAAAACTAGGCGAAGAAAAGTTTAAGGGAAAAGAAAGAAGATTCGCCTTTGATCCGTCTTCTTTTGCAATAATTTTAAAAAAAATTTAATAAATCAAACGAGAAAGTTCTTTATAGTGTCTGAACTAATAATCGAGAGAAATATCAACCATTCATTTTGGCTAGAAAGCAGTAATACTTCTGTTCTTTTCTTTTTGGACAAAAGAAATTCGTGCTCCAATCAATCCAAATTCTGTTAAAATGTTATTAACCTACAGAAAATCACAAAGCTTGTGTGTCAATTTGCTCAAAGTTATTTCTACTTCAAAATTTTAAATTTTGATCTGACAAATATATCAAAATGTATTATTTTGATACTTGTTAATTTATTCCACACTTGAATCATTACTTGACCTCAAACGATTTGGAAAATGTGATATTAACTAATGATTCAATCATTGAAATTACACATGTGCATTGTAAAATGTATTTCTTCAAGATCGCTATTTTGTAATTTATTATCTTATCTGTAATACTCATAATATCAAGTAAAGGGGAAGGAATTATATCACAATTAAGCGAGTTAAATTAAGTTCTTCGCCTTATCGAACTTCACAAGCAAATGAATCATATGATCAATCAAAGAGCATCACATGTCCATGATCAATTTTATTTTTCATTTGAGGAAATTTAATAATATCAAACTAATCATTCAAAGATACAAGAGTGTCTTTTGACACGAAAATCAACATTGGTTATGATGGTTTTCGATTACTCAACACCTCAATTTTTAAGTAAGTAGCAAAATCTGCATTTGAGAAGTAAAACTGTCTTTTTACGCAAGAATTGACATTGGTTGGATGAAGATCCTTCATTAATCAAATTTTGATATTGTGCCTATTTTGTTTGCAGCCTTTTACGACTCATAGATTTGCTCTATAAGATGACCTAGAGGAGTGAACACCCAATTGGGCTTTTGTGGTTGGTTGGCTTAACCAAAAAGTGCTCGATGTTGGGTAGGCGAAATATAAGTTTTAGGGTGAATTGGCCTTGGGTGGGATTGAAATGAAGGACAAATATTATTTTGTGGTGCGGGTTAAAAATTTTGGAACGTAGGCGGTGTATTTGGATAAAATGGTCTGGTATTACTGATTAGGCCTGAGTGTTAAAAACCGATTGAGGATATTGGGGATTATAAGTGGTGGATATCCTAACTAGGGGTACTGTGGGTGTCGAGCATAATAGTTTGGTTTGTTTTGAAATCTGAATTTGGGGTTCGGGTCTTAGTTTATAACGAAAGCTGTTTCTCCTTCTTCCCGGATGCTTTCTTCAGATTGTTGTTATTTTGCAAATTTCACTTGTAACTTCATGGTAGCCATATTTACCATTTTTTCTTTTTTTACTCTTTTCTTAATGGCTTTTGCTTGTTCTCTGACTTGAGCATATTTTTTTTAATAGAACCCACAATGGCTTAATAATATGGCAGGTCCTGAACATCGACGAAAAGTTTGACCATTTCATTCTCATCGATAGGTGAATGCACTTTAGCAGCAATGCTTTGTCACCACTAGGCCATAAGCTATGTAACTTTTTGAAGGTTTTTTCTTTACCTTCATCAAAGCAAATTCGTCAGGTACCAAATCACAGTTAAATTCATATTGTTGGATGAATGCTCGAGAGAGATTAGTCCAACTTTAGATCTTTGAGAAGTCTAATTTCAGGTACCATTCTAGTGCATCTATTTCAAACTTTCTCCAAAAAGCTTTATTGGCAACTTTCATCTCTAGTTGTCCTTCTAAGTTTGTTGCAGAACATTTTGAGATGCACCACAGGGTCTTCACTGTCATTATATTTAGAAAACTCTGAGATTTTGAATTTCGGTGAAAATTGGGTATCTGAAAACATACAAAAATTCTCGTAATCCAATTCATCATATCTTTCGAATCCATGACTTTCTTTAATAAAGTCATCAAACCTGTCCAGTCTCTTCAACAACATTTTATCAGTCATAAAAGGATTCTCTTCCATAGCGAAAGGTTCCATATTCAGCTCTACCTTGATACCTAGTATCGAGTACAAACTGACTTGCATTAATAGCTAGTGGTGGCTGAGTGTTCTAAGAAAATTGAGTTGCTTGTTGGAGGTAGTAAGTTTGGTTCAGGGCATTCATAGCGTTTCTAAGGTTGGATGGAATATGAATAGGCACTTGAGGATTTTGAGTAAGTAGGGGGTGGAATCTGAGTGTCTTGGATAGTCAAAGATGAGGCTTGTATCTGAATAGTCGTGTCGTCGTTGCTCATACCCAAGGTGCCTCCACTTGCATTGGGTTGGGTTTGTAGAGTTTTTCGGAGTAGGGGGTACGTTTGAGGTGGAGCCATTGTTGTTCATATTGCTTATGAAGTAGGCAATGATTTGACTTTGGGAGGACACCTCGAGAGTCATGTTATTCATCTTGATTAACATTTCATTCATCTGAGCCTTTAGCATAGTCAATTCAAATGCCTGATTCCTGCTGGCATTTCGGGAGATTCTAAAGAGTTACTCATGTTTATATACAGTAGTTTAGCACGAGATCGCGTGTAAATAGAGTTTCGGTGAAAAAAGCTATGATTTATGGTACCTGAAAGATGGGAAAGAACATGATTCAGATATTTATCTTACATAATACTGTTAAATTTTACTCTGAAAAAGAAAAGAAAAAAAAAGACTGGAATTAGTAATTGTATAGACAATTCGGATGCATGTCCTAGGAGAGCCCTTATTGTGACAAGTGCAGGCTTAACATGAAATAGCGGTCCATTAGGGTGAGACTCCCTTTTCTAATGCAAACGCGCCGAATTCGTCAAGAAGAAAATATCTCTGTTTTGCTTGTACTGTCTTACATAGAGTCTCACCCGCCAGGATAGTATTAAAAACATAAACATGCATGTCTTTTTAGGGTTATATACCCAAGACAAAAGGATGGCTTTCCTATAATGGGATTTTCGAAATGGTATTCCTTTTAGGGTTTATGCATGGTGCCAGTTTATTAAAGTAGGATATATGTAAAAAAATACAAAATTTGAGAAATAATATAGAATTTCTTTAAAAAAGATAGACCATGAACTATACGAAAGAAATTATTGAATTCAAATGTATTTGATTAAAAAATCGATCCTCCTTGAGGTTATAGGACACAACATTGTAAGAAAATAAAAAATCATGACTTTATTTAGAAATTAATAAATTAAAATGTCAATTTATTAAAATATGATGAAATATGTTTAAAATCACTTTTTGTGTAATGTGGGATGGGAGAGTGGGGGATACGGCAAAACTGTCGCATTAATTTCTTTGAAAAAAGATAAATGCGAATTGTGCAAAAGTTTGACCACTTGGGTATATTTATTGGTTCTAAGAAAATTTAGTTCAGATAAAATTGACGAATACAACAAGGATGAGTAAACTTTGAAAAAGATTTGAAATCACACCTCTTATTTAAGAATATACAAGCAAAAACAATTAGATTTTCATGCATATTTTTTAAAAACCTTCAACAATTGACCCCTTGAAATTTTCTAAAATTTTGTGTAAATATCATTTCCATCTTTCTCGAAGAAATGAGTTGTAAAATGAAAAATTTAAACATGCTGACAGAAGGTTGGATTTCCTACACGAGCACCATGCTATGGCTCTTTATTCTATGGTTGTGAATGCAATCAAAGAACAAGAGAGAGCGCGTTAGTTTATTTAACAAATATCATATAACACCTTGATAAAGCAAATAGCAGTAAACAGTACAACAGAAAAATAAAGGGTGAGGCTAACTACTACCCTAGGTAATTTATATAGATGCATGAGGTTGGGACTCATTAATATATCTAGACTCAATTAAGGTTTCAGGTTCTCAAACCTTCAGACTAAGGGATCCAGAAAGTAACAAATCCATCAATTTCAAAGATCCCAAGTTGGTGGTTTGAGTGATCCCCCTAGACACCGCTACATGCACTAATGCGATGGCCGTATGTTTAGGCAGATCTATCCTGGTCCTAAAGGAATGGGTGGCTGGCAACCACTAAAAAGAGAAAAAGGGTTAAAATATATCAAATGCATTTATGAAGTGCTCCTTATGAGAGGAGAGAATAATAAAGCTTGGGTTCTAAAGATGACTGACCCCATCCCTAAATGCAAGCGCAATCGAATAAAGCAAAAATAAGTAAACATACATCACATATATAAATGAGAGTCGAAGTGTGTAAAATGTAAAAACAAACCCTAAAAATCTAAAAAATAAAAATATAATTCTAACATCCAAACGTGATAAAATAAAAAGCAGTTAAAGTAGGAAAAATTGATTAAACCAAGTGCTCGGATTCACTAGTAATCCCCAATGGAGTTGTCAAAATCTGTCGCGCCCCGAAATGACACACTGTCTGATCCGGGACTGTCGCGCCTCGAAAAGGTAGTCCGATCCGGTGACCTCTTTTCAAAAATAAAGTTTTTGAGAAAATTGTGCGTATGTGAAAAAAATCAAATTTTTTAGTGAAAAATTATATTTTAAACAAAATGGTATTTTGAAAAACAAAATAAGGTCGGGACTAAAAGTGTGACAGTTTTGATCAACTAATTTTGAAAAAGGGCTTTATTTTAAAAATAGAGTGGCCACTTGTTATTGAGTCAAGGTGTACCAATTCACTTAAAAAATCGTTTAACAAAACAAAAATAAAATTTTTTAAAAAATATTTGAAAACCTTTTTTTGACTTCGGTTTATGAAAAACGAGAGAAAAAGATTCTAGATTCACATTTGAAGAAAGGGAAGGCAAAGGCTCATGCCTAGAGCACCCTTTCTACCTAGTCGAAACTAGTTGCAAGGTTTAATTAAATTTTCCTAAATTAACTTTAAATTCTATCGCATTTGGATGTGTCTAAATGAATGCAAATTCTAAATCTAAATGAGTATATCGAAAGGGCCAAAATATTTCGTCAAGACTTGGTTAGAATTATTGCATTAATTGCAAAACTCGAAATGAGATCTCAAGAGAGTCACAAATGTAGATGCAAAATGGAATGTAAAAGGAAAAAGAAAATACTATAAATAATAAGTGTCAAAGAAAGTGGGAGATGGAACATAACGGGTATGAGGACTATTAACCCGTGACTGATATTTTTCTACTCACGGAGAGGAGAACGGCTTGTTAAGCTACTACTTCCCACGTAAGTAGACGATTATTTCTAATCAAATCATACAAAATGACCTAACTTCTAAGTGAAATGTAATCTTGATGTCATGCACTAAATATTTGTAAAAATAGGTAATAGTAATAACATATATATAAAAAATCATGCAAATATAGAAAACTCTAAAAAAGAGAATGTGTTGTGAAATGAGATAAAATACACGCGAGTGAAACTAACACTAAAATCCCTAAAGGGTCTAGCATTGAACTAGCCCTTCTTAAGAATTTCCACTAGCGTTGGACAAGCGGGGTGGCGATAAAACCACATTTAGCGTTGGACTAGTGTAGGTGACGGAATAACAAAATTGGTAAAACATAAATCAAAACAATAAAGCATGAATGGAAAGCAAATAAATATATAAAGACATATAAGAGCACATAGGGGATACATAACACGTAAACATGATATCTAGATGCATATCGTAAGGAAAGCGGTAAAACATACAAGCACATAAGCACGCAAAAGCACATAAATCCAAACTATTACACCGAGGGATTAGCTACAATTTTAAGGGAAAAAAAACTAAAACGACCAATCAATTACACTTGCTATCTAAATACAAGATTTTGTTAAATATTATCTAACTATTACATTGGCTATCTAAATACAAAATCTTGCCAAAATAAAGGAAATCGTGATCTAACTATTACATTTTTGTCAAATAATAAAATTTGAAACTAAAATAGCATAAAGTAAATAAACACGCAAAAAGTATAAAAAATAAAAATAAAAAACTCATTGAAGAAAATGCACAAAAATCACATAAGAGTACATTGGAGTACATCTAGAGAAAACGAAAAATAGTAACATAAATACCTCTTCTTGAAGACCCGGCACTAAAATACTATCAAAATGAATAAACAAGTCAAGGTACTACTATGCAAAGCAAATAAAGCATAAAATATAAAATATGACAAAATAAATTTCAACAAATTGGGATAGAAATGTAAAGTCTAGCAACTAAGAGGATTAAGAATAGATTTTTCTAAAGGGCTCAAGGGTAAAATTAGAAACTCAACTAATCAAAGGGCAACAATTAAAAAATTTACACAAATCTAAATGGAGAGTGGTAGTGATTCAAATTAAAAGTAAATTTGGGGACAAAACAATAAATTTCAACAAAAGTGGGGCAAATTGCAATTAGGAGACTTAATTGAAATGCATGTAAAAATCAAGAGGGGGCTAATTTATAAATAACAAGAATTAAAATGCAACCATTAAAAGTTTTTAGAAACAATTGAAATTACTCAAAAACCCAAGGACTGAAGTGCAAATACTTACTTAAAGTAAGTGCTAAAACTAATTAACCTGCTTAACTTAGCTAATTAAAGTAAATAACTAAATTACAAAGCTAAATAACATCACCACAAGATGAATCACAATCACTTAAATTAAAATCAAAATAGCTAAACAAATAAAAGGGGAGCAATAAACAATCAAACAGACAAAACTTCTCCCATAAATTCGGTCAATCCGAAACTAAAATTAAACACTTACAAAACCAAGAATTCATTAATTAATAGGACTTTCTCAATATAAAGGGATAAATAACACAACTACATATTCCAAAAAGAAAAGAAAAAAAATTTTGCCCAAATTCGTCTATCTTCTACTTGAAACAGAAGTGAAGCCTTTCCTCGGCCCCCTTTTCTCTCTCTCTCTCTCTCTCTCTCTCTCTCTCTCTCTTTTTTTCCTAATCTTGCTCTCTCTTTCTTCATTTTCTCTAGTCATTCTCTCTATCTTTTATTTTCCTTTTTCTCTCTCTCCCCCACCGCTTCTCTCCTTGGCTTTCTCCTCTTTTTTTCTTTCTCTTCCATCTCCTCTCTTCTCTCCTGAATCTTTTTTTTTTCTCTTCTCCAGCTCTTCCCCTGTTTTTGTTTGCTCTCCTATTTCTCTTTATTTTCTCAAATTCTCTCTGCCTCTTTGGTTTTTTGTCTCTCAATTCAAAGCAACAGACGATTTTCCAAACTCAATTCCTTTGTCGAAAAAGATAGGATGAAGATGTGAGGGTGGTGGATGGTGCGGCGTAATGGTGATAATGGATTGGGTGGACCTTGGGTTTCAACTTGATGATTATTTCAAACTCGAGGTTGGGGAAGGCATAGATTGAGAAAGAAACGGCAGGGCATTGGGTGAGGTTATTAGTGATAGTGGTGCGATGGAGGAGGAACTGGTGGTTGCAGGCGGTGGTGAGTTGGCAATGGAGGTTTGGGCTGTGTTTCAACTAGTTTTGTTGGTCGTGTTGATGCTTGATAGTTTTGGCTGTGTGGTGATGGTTGATGGTAGAGTTATTGAGTTGAGTACTGGCAATAACAGGGAGGAGTTGTGATTTGCAGGTGGTGGGGCTGACTCTGAAGGGGATATTGTTGGTTGTAATTGCGTGTTTATTTGGCAGCTGAGTAATGGACTTGGCAGAGGTTTTTCAATGAAAATCAGGGGGCTAATGAAGGTAGGGGTTGAATTGGACGTTGTGTTGGATAACAAGGAGAAGTTGTGATTTGTAGGTGGTGGGGCTGACTCTGAAGGGGATAATGTTGGCTGTAATTGTGTGTTTATTTGGCGACTGAGTAGTGGACTTGGCAGAGGTTTTTTCTGTGAAAATCAAGGGGCCAATGAGGTAAGGGTTGAACTTGGACATTGTTGTTGGTTGTGAACTTGGGTGGAAATTTGAAGATTTAAGGAGAGATTGAGTCTATGGAGGTATTGGGCTATTGGAATTGGGCGGTGGTGAGGGGGTTCAGTGTAGATTGGTGGTGCTTTTGGGTTGACTATGGTTATATTGTAGCTGGTGATAATGATCTCTTGAGTGATTGTAGAGGCTGTTAATTATGGGCCAGTGGTTTTTGCAGACTGTTGAGTTGAGGACCGTGGCTATGGTATGGTGTGGAAGAACTAATTTGATGAAATTGATGCTTTGAGAAGCTGATTTTAGTGATTGTGGAATTATAAAAATTGGGTTGAGAGGTTGTATCTGGTTTCTGTTAGGGGTTTGGTTGTTTTGAGGTAGATTTCTGGATATTTGATTCTGGTTATTGGATTGTTTGTTGAAATGTTTTGTAGGTTTGTCAGGGTGATTATTGGCAGAAGGGAGAGGTGACGAGGGATGGAAAAGATGCTGGTGGTTTGGATTGCTTATTGGCTACAATTTTGGTGGTTTGAGGACTGTTCTGGGTATGCTTTAGGTTGAACTGGTGATCTATTCTCGTGGCTTGTGATTGTTTTGCAGTCACTTTAGCAGGGAAGGGACTGGCTTTGGTGTTTTGTGGCGGACTGTGACCGTGGTTGGTGGAACAGTGGTGGGTTTGTTGATGTAATGATAAAGACGGTGGAAGTTCTGGTGGTTCTGCGTGTTTGTGGAGGTTTTCAGTAGCAGGTGAAGGGGATGAAAGAGATGTTGTGGGAACTGTGATAGGTGGCGGTGGACAGATATGGTTTGGTGGTGGAAGGAGGGGGTTGGCTGGAAGTCAGAAGAAGAAAAAGAATTCCCCAGAAACTAGAAAAAATAAAAAATAAACCCATAAAAGAAAACGTATAAAGAAAAGGCCCTAAAATAATGCAGAAAATAAAATTAGACAAATAAAAGAGTTAGAAAATCTTCATTATGCTTTATTTTAAACTAAAACTTTATGAAATATTATAAAAAAAGAAGAGAGAAGGCTTAAGAAAATACCTTTTCATGAAGAACTTGTATGGGTCTTGAGTTCTTGAATCCTACTAGATATAAAAGTAGTGTGTTAATGTATATGTGGATTCTATTGTATAAAATTTTAGTGTGTTAGTGTGTGGGTAGAGATTAATGTGTGTAAAAGTGTGTTCTATGTGAAAGAATAGAAGAGCGTGTCTAGTATTTTCTAATTTAAGTCTTATTTTTATTTTTTTAATGGAGGTTTTTATAAATCCTAATAATCTTAGCCTTTAAGAATACCCCAAAATAACCAAAATGCCACTAACAATAAAATCTTAATTTTATCCTAAAAAATTATTTTTGGCACGCACAAAAATCAAAATTAATGCAAAAATGACAAATGAACACCAAAATTTGTCAAAAAAATTCAAACATATTTCAAAATTTTAAAAATAAAGATTAGAGTTTAACATTGACAAAAAATGTGTTCGGAGTTTAAAATGACTATTTTGTCCCTATAATGACAAAATAAACAAAAAAATAGCTATTGGCCTTGAAAAAATTACAAAAAAATAAAAATAAGCTTAAAATCCTAAGAAATGAATTTAAAACTAAAAAATCAGGTAAAAATGCATCCAGGGTGCGAAATGACTATTTTACCCCTAAACAAATGAAAATATAGCAGAAAAATAGCTATTAGTCTCGAAAAATTGTCAAAAATTAAAAATAAGCTTAAAACCCTAGAAAATGAATTTAGGACTAAAAAATTAGTGAAAAATGCGTTTGGTATGTAAAATGACTATTTTCCCCTAAACATGGTATTTATAGAAAAAAATAGCAATCGTTCGTGAAAAATTAAAAAAATGTATAAACATGCTTAAAAGTTTGAAAAATAAATTTTGGACTTGAAATGAGCGAAAATGGTGTTTGCGAAGAAAAA